>JAMKQA010006482.1:0-12254 GCA_024699735.1 Posidonia australis
CCTGGAGAGCCCTTTACATAAAAAAGGACTCGTAAAGCTCTTGCCCAATGTACCTTCCTCGACTCATGCATAAACTGACTCAACAAGCTAACCGTATAAAAAATATCTGGCCGAGTAACTATAAGGTAGATAAGCTTACCAATGAGTCTCCTATACTAGCATGAATCATCCAGCAGCTCAGAATCAGTATCCCACAGTGGTGGTGACTACTCAATAGGTGTACTCTCTGGTTTGCACCCTAGCTGTCTTGTATCCTGAAGAAGATCAAGAACATATTTCCTCTGAGACAACACCATTTTGTCCTTTGCATATGCAAACTCAATGCCAAGGAAATACCTTGGTTTCCCTAGATCCTTGATAGCAAAGTGAGTAGCCAGGAAACTCTTCACCTCTTTGATGCCTTCACAATCACTACCAGTCACCAAGATGTCATCTACATAGACTACCAAGAGTACACACCCCTGTTCAGATCTCCTGTAGAAAACTGAATGATCAACGGTACATTCTTTGAATCCAGCCTTCAGTATTACTTGACAGAATTTCTCAAACCATGCCCTAGGACTCTGCTTAAGGCCATAGATTGCCTTTTTGAGCTTGCAGACTTTGTTCTCCCCCTAAGCAATATATCCCGAAGGTTGCTCCATAAGGACAGTCTCTGTAAGATTACCATATAAGAAGGCGTTTTTGACATCAAGCTGACATAACTCCCAGGAATGGTTGATTGCCACAAAAAGAACAATCCTGATAGAGTTAATGCGAGCAACAGGGGAGAAAGTCTGATCATAGTCAACGCCATAAGTCTGTGTGAACCCTCTAGCAACCAGTCTTGCTTTGTATCTGCCAACCGTACCATCTGCTTTGTATTTGATAGTGTAGACCCAGCGATAGGTGACTATGTGAGCTCCCACAGGTCGGATCACTAATTCCCAAGTGCCACGAGATGCCAGTGCAGCCACCTCTTCATCCATTGCTGTCTTCCAATGTGGAAGTAAATGTACTTCCTAGTGGTTCCTGGGAATAGACTCAGTACAAAGAAACAAGGTAAAAGCATGGAATTGTGGATGTAAAAAATCATAGGTAACAAAACTTGATATGGGATGAGCTGTAGAGGAGCAACTACCTTTCCTCAATGCAATTAGCAAATGGAGGTCACTTGGGGATTGATCTGCATCAGAAGATGAGGATGGCTCTGCCGTTGGTGGAGTTGGTTGTCTCTAGCGGCATTGATACACCTTCAAGGGTGGGGGAGGTGATGTTGGAACCAAAGGAACAATAGTTGGTATAAGGACAGACTCAACAACTGGCTCCCCCTCAACACAAGAATCACCATAGTATGCCAAAGATTCAAAGAAGGTGACATCAACTGACACAAAATACCTACCCGAGGATGGATGGAAACAACGATAACCCCACTGAGTTCTTGAGTAACCCACAAAGACACACTTAATAACCTTTGGAGACAATTTATCCAGTCTAAGGGAAAGATCCTGAACAAAGGCAACACAACCAAACACCCGATGAGGTAAAGAAAACAAGAACGCATCCTTGTGAAGACATTGAAGCGGAATCTCACTACCCAGAGGAGTAGAGGGCATCCTATTGATAAGGTAAGTGGCAATGAGAACAGCATCAGACCACAGGTGTTTTGGGACTTTCATATGAAGTATGAGTGTATGAGTGACATCTAGGATATGTTTGTGTTTCCTTTCTGCTAACCTATTCTGTTGGGATGTATGAGGACACGTGGTTTGATGTAAAATGCCAAGGGAAGCACAATATAGTTCAACTTTGGTTTGCACAAATTCCAATGCATTATCAGTTCGCAATTTTTTTAGAATAACACCAAACTGATTCTTTATTTCAGAAATGAAAGTTTTGAGTACATCAAAAAAATGACTCCTGTCCTTTAAAAGATATACCCAAGACACCCTAGAGAAATCATCAATAAAAGTAATGTAATACCTATGACCAGACACAAACGGAACTCTGGAAGGACCCCAGATGTCACAATGAACTAACTCAAACAATGCAGAACTAGACGTAAGACGCATATGCCTAAAAGAAGCACGAAGGTGCTTTCCCAACTGACACGACTCACACTCAAATTGAGGAACTGTTATCCATGGTAAAGCTTGTTGAAGTTTCCTATGAGAGGGATGACCCAACCGGTAGTGCCAAAGAAAAGACGGCTCTTGGGTGGACGCAATAGAAGCTAACCCTTGAGGTATCTCATCACTGACAGGAGGTACACATCATTTCCACGCTCACAGCCCAAACCAATCCTCTTCTCTGTCCGCAAATCCTGAAAAGTGTAGTGAAAAGCGAAAAAGGTTACACAACAGCACAATTGTTTAGTGATGGCACTAATGAAAAGCAAATTTACAGGAAAATTAGGTACGTATAAGACTCTATCAAGAGAAATCTGAGAAGAGGCTTGCATCACTCCTTCGCCAGACACAGAACATGACCTACCATCAGCAATAGCCACAGACCTAATATCAGATAATTGGGAAAGACAGGTAAAAAAGATTTTTGTACCTGACATATGGGATAAGGCACCAGAATCTATTATCCAAGATGGGTTCTTGGAAGCCAAGAGAGCACTAGTACCTGTGGAAGCGGAGTAAGAGACTGTAGCAGTAGAATCAGTGGCCTGTAGCTGTAGGAACCAGACATAATCAACCTAAGAAATGGTAACTGTCTGCTCCTCATTGGTGGAAGTGGCTGGAGTTGACTCAGTGGTGACATGTGCAGATGACGAAAGAGTTGGCCGTCCATTTAGATCCCAACACTTCTCAATGCGATGTCCCATTCTGCCACAGTGAGTACACTTCGGACGACCACTACCATCAGAACGACCACGACCACCTCGAGAGCCACCACGACCACGTCCCTTGGTGGCAGCCATAGCAAAAGGCTCAAGTACTGTAGGATGTGTCGCTGTAGAGACCTGCAAGAACATTACCAAATGTCGTGCGAAGATCTGGAAGCGTATCAGCCGCTAACACCTGACCTCTAACCTGTGAACTGAGGTCAGGATTTAGAGCAGTGAGGAAAACTACAACTGCCAACTCCTCCCGATACCGACGTAGACGAGTAAGATCAGCAGTCAAGGGCTGGTGAATCTCTAATTCCTCAAGAAGGGCACGTAAGGTAGTAAATAAGTCTTGAACTGATCGATCCCCCTGTCTCAAGGTGAACAACTGCTCATATATCTTACAGACCCGAGATATATTCTTTTCATGCCCATATGTCAGACGAAGATTGTCCCAGATGTTCTTGGTTGGCCGTAAAGACAAAACACCTCGTGCAACTACAGGTTCTATACTATTTGCCATCCAAGTAATAACCGTCGCATCATCAGCCAACCAATCATCATAAGCATTAGACTTTTCATCCGGAGGTGAATGAGTAAGATGTTTTAATTTTTTATGAGCCAAACAGAAGGTCTCAAAACTCTGGAACCAAGAAATATAATTAGGGCCTGACAATTTCTCTGAGGTAGCACTCAGAACCTTCACAAACATATCATGGGATGCCATATGGACCAAACGACAGGAGGTACAATCCAAATAATTGCTGAAAATAACCAAGAGTGAACCGGATTGCTCACCAAATGGGTTGGATGTAACGTATCCACCCACAACTACGACTGGAGGTGTTGTAGAAGCCTAGATCAAGGCCATACGTTGCAAACAACGAGACGGGAGGAGCGGGACTGCCCTTACACACATGGAGGAAGGACGTTAGGGCATCACCAGTAAAAGAAACGACGTCGATGACCCTTGGAAGAGCCAGACTAGTCGGTACAGAGGAGGCAAACGGCCGACGGCAGATGTGGAAGGCTGGAACAGGCTCGTCGGCGACGGAAGGAGGTCGGGAGGGGTGGAGGAAGGCTCGCCTAAGACGGAGGAGGCTTCCTATAACGGAGGTCGAAGCTGTTGTGGCGTGTGTGTACAGGACAACTGTAACCACGCCGTCGAGAATGGCAAAAGATATATGTATGCCAAAGTCGACAAAGCCACGGCAAAAATAAAATGATGCAAATGCAGGAGTCGCCACCTAGTCTATTCAAATGGAAGACGAGGAAAACCATATAACATGAAAATCATGCAAAACAATAAAAAAGGTCTTCGTAAACTAGAAATGCGGGTAAGGATCCCTATTACGTACAAGGAAGGTGTTAGGCACTCTCGTACGCCCGATAAACCAGTCTTCTATTGGTTTCTCTATTGCTTATGAAATGTCGACTTTGCAGCCTTTGCTGTACGCCCGAGGGCGATATGCCATGCCATGCTAATAGTGTGGTGTCTAAATATAAGTGCATGATGTGTAGGAGTGTGTCCTAATGCTCAGAAGTATCACTCGTATTGCGGGATTAGTATTGATGCAAGAATATTACACAATAAGATCAAAAATCTAAAATCTCGAGTGAGTTTTCATCCTTGCTTTGCTATATGCCTAATGCAATCTAAAATGCATAAAAAATAGTTGAAAACACAGTTATGCCTTCCTAATGCATCAAGGAAGAAAGCCAAAGAAAACCCAGAAGCAAATCGAGCCAAGAAAGCATGCCAAAAACATATAAGAACATGTTGTGTGCTACTGAAAACAGGCCAATGTGCCTGTTTGGTGTGCCAGACTGGTGCTCCAGTCTGGTGCGCCACCTATGTGCGTCTAGGTGGGTCATTAAAATGTGCTGAGTGAAAATTGAAAGCCATGCAAAGCCAAAACATCAGAGAATGCATTCTGGAAAGGTATGCAGTGTAAAATCATTCTGTAAAACTCGAAAAAAACATGTAAATGCAATGGTTTGTGATCCTAGTGCTCAAGGGCTGGTAGCCTCACACAAGGTCTCACCTATTTTGTGCTAAATGAAGGATGCAGATTTCAGCCATGCTACTGAATCATGGGCTAATGCACAAAACTCTCCACGTAGGAGTAAAGTGCAACCAGCCTACTAGGTTCTAGCCAAGGGCTGAATATCAAAATGGAGAAAACAATTGGAAAACGATCTGATCAAAACTGAAAACATGCATGTGAAATCTTAAAATATCAGAGAATCAGCCATAAAAGAATCAAGCACAAAGCCTTTGATAAAGCCATGCAAACAAAGATACTAATGCGAGTGTTTTGCTCTCTGACTAGTCTGGTGCACCTACTTGGTGCGCTAGAGTGGTGCGCTGGTTTGGTGCGCCTGAGTGGTGTGCCCCAGAGAATCTGGATCAGACTACAATCTGATCCAGAATCTACCCCAGAAAAGAGAGGTGATTCATGCTAATGCAGATGGGTTTATGCCATTGTTAAAAGTTGAAAACATGATAAGGATGCACATGATCGAGAGTCATCATGTTAATCTTGTATTTAAGACTAAAATGAGTTGATGGGTTCATGTATGAAAACATGCAAAATGCCAGGGAATAAACATGATATGGGTAAACCCAATCAGAACACATGTAAGTGATATATCAAGCATATCTCTATGTGCAAAGAACATGTAAGTGCGTGGCATAGATCTATGTGCAAGGAAACAGTAAAAAGAAGATAACTCATGTAGATTTTATGTTAGAAATAAAAGTGTACATGCTCGCAAACAGAGGTATAGACTTGCATAGAGATCATCTTGCATGGAGAGCAAACATATTTATCATAAAACCTCAAAAAACATGACCATATGTAAGATCTCGAGCATGCTTTATCATGTCTCTGAAGTAGAGATTTAAAGGTGAAAGAAGAGGTAGAAAGCCTACCTCTCAAGGTGTTCCTTCTTGAAATATCAAAGATAGAGAGATCCTTGTTGCTCTGGAAGAACCAAGGATGTTTTGGGATGCAAGGAAATGCTCCAGAAAACGAGTATATGCTGCTGGAAAGAGGATATAGCTTGCTCAAGATGCTTACTCAGATCAGGATTTGCTGAACTCAAGGTTTCTAACCTCCTCTAATGGTTGCCTATGGGTGTCCTTATATAGGATTTTCTCATGGGTAACTCATGAGAATGCAGGGAACCTCGTAGTCGAAAAGCCTGGAAGATTCCATAGCATATTTGTTGCTAGAGGTAACAACCATAGGAGGTGGAAAGTCAACAGCCCGCAGCCTGCGAAATGGCTGGGCGCCTAGGATGTGCGTCGGGTATGTGCGCCTGGAATGTGCGCCTGCTAGGTGTGCTAGCTAGGTGTGCTAGGGAGGTGTGCTAGGTAAGTGCTCTCTCCTACCTATCTGAATTTCTAATTGGGCTGCAGGCTTACTATGGATTTGGGATTGGTTCAAGGATCAGCCACATCCAAAGCAACATCTGGAGAATTATCAATGAGTCACCTCAAAATCGGAGTGTCTACAACAACCGACGGTGACAGGAAGACAGGGCCAGTGCAGGCCTACCGGCGGCTACTTCAGGTTAAAGAGGGTGGAGGAGGGGGCACCGGAGGGTAGGAAAGCCGTTTGTGGTGGTAGCAAGGGCAGACGACCAACGAGTCGCCGACGACAAGGAGATTTCCGACCGACAGCACTATAACGACACTGTAGATCTAAGGGTTTTTTTTTTTTTTGTAATTTGACTCTGATACCATGTAGAGTTTTGTGTGGAAAAGAAAGAGAAAGATCATTACATATTTATAGAGGCCTAAAGAATACTCCTAAATGGATATTTCTAAACGGATATCCAACAACCCGCTAAGCTATATAAACTATAGAATTAATAACACACTAATACAAGCGTAATAATTTTACTGAAGTTAAAAGTAAATTTGCATAAGTCCACGAAAGTGGTCAAAAAACTTCAACTTTCGATTTAAAACTCTAGGATAAGTTAAAATATGTGATAATCTACATCTAAAGTCACTAAGATTCACTTTTAAACATATATCACATTAAAATACACTACATAAACTTAATACAAATATTCTAAGCATAAATACTTATAAAAAGATAATAAATTAAAATAAACTAAAAAACTTAATATATGTTTAAAATAAATAATTCTCATAACATTTAATATGAAAAGAAAGTAGAGATAAAAAACACGCAAGTATTAAAGTTGTAGAGTCTGATTGAGAATCACTAGAAAGGAGGAGCAACCATCAATATGGAGAAGCAACAGCCAACAGCAAAACCTGTGTCAACCATGTCGGCTTATAAACTACCTTGTGTCAATCGACTGAGTCAACAAAAAGGTCCGACATTTTGGTATTGTGTCTATATATTTAAAATATGACACATTTCGAACTATGCTACCAAGTAATAATTGTTCATTGATTTAAAACCATGAACTTTCTCACGTCTACTGGTAGATAAGAAAACTAAATGGGAGGCTCTTTTGTTAAAAACTGGGAAGCGTGACTTGCCATGAGTGTTCATAGTAAAGTCGGTATAGTCCTAGCAATCCCAGAAATCTAATAAAAAAATTTGAACTATACCCCAACAGCTTCAACAAAAATATATAATTTTTTTCACAAAATTGAAATTTACAGTTAGTAAAGACTTCTTTTCCCAAGTGATCTTTCCTTGAGATCCAGACTCAATAAATATTTGGTGTGAACTGGTAAGCAAATGTTTTGCTCCGACCTGTCCAAATTACGTTTGCTAAAAGCCTTAAAATTTCAATAAATTTCTAAATCAACTTGCCAACTTCTAATTACTTTTTATCATCTTCTATCCAATCTTCATGGTGAAGATTTAAGCAGCATATATTAAAGAATGAACGAAATGATTTTTCCTTTCCTGCACAATATGGTCACTATGTTGAAATCCATTTCATATATCGCCTATTTCTCATTCTTCCCAACGACCTTTACTCTATCAGAATACCAAGTAGATTTTGTAATGAGAACAAAAAAAAGGAGAAAACCTTTGATAAAGAGATTCAACAGGAGGTCATGTGCACCTTCAAAAGAGCATTCAAGGCAACTTGGAGCTCAGTTCGAACTGAGAGACACTTATCAAGATTCTCTTCTGTTGTTCTAATGGCTTCCCATACTCGTTCAGATATTCCAGAACCTATCTCGGGTCTGACACTATTTACCCAGTCCCCATGATTATTTTTGAACTCAAATCTGTTCAAGGAACGTACATGACTTTTGTTAGAAACTTAGAATAGTAAACTATGCCTGTAAAAAAGACAAAATCACTTTAAAATTATTTAATAACAGGGTAACACTGCTGAAGAACTCATCTATTTCCTTCCATGACAGTGGAACATCAGTAACTAATATCTCAAATAAAATCAATTCTCTTTTACGACGGTGACAGTTTATACTCAACACCACTCTCTCAACTCACATTGGTGGAAGTAGAAGATAAGGTGGAAAAAATTGATGAAGGTGGTGACTAATGTCACTTGACTAAATTCAAACTCAAATGCTAATGACCATGCACAACCTGCATGGATAGGTTAAGTGGGAAGAGAGAGTTTGGAAATAGCATCTCCCATTTATTCTATCCCAAATAACAAGAGATCAATACTGATTCTACCAGAAAAAGGCAATAGACAATAAGGAAAGACACCAACATGTCTATCCCTCCTGCCAATTAAATTTGCATGCCTTTTATTCGTTTATTTATTTATGCATGCATCGCCATCATCTTATCGCATGCACATTGATGTAGGATCATATTGCAAAAGAAATGCAAATTGATCTACATCATGTAAAAATTTGAACTTTGTTGTTAGCCATGACTTTGCCTAGAGGATTCATATATGAACGCAAGAATTATCAAAGTTTACGAGTTGCTAGCACATGATATTATGTCATAAAGTTAATGTAAACTTTCTAACTAAAAGTCAAAACAAGCTTATACTGACTGGGGCTTATCTTTGTTCAAAGAACAGTAGTAGGTACATAGTATCATCAATGCCTTGGAGTAGCCTCAAACATTAAGATTTAAGGACAGCTTCGACATAGAACTTTCAATAATTTATATGGCATTAGTGACAAAAGAGAAAAATGAAGCACGATTTCTATATTATCACAATAACAATCAGAATACATATAAACGTAGGTATTGTATCTGCACAACTGATGTGAATTTTAAGTTTATAATTGGAGATAAGAACCATATGCTATACTTCAAAAAGTCAAAGATATACAAGAAGAAAGAAACATTTAAATGTTTTCCTAATAAATTTGGCCTAAAGAACCAATTATGTACTTGGATGCTAAATACAAAAGCTATTGAAGGAGCATAAAAGGATTGAGAGAGGTAATTGTATATTTATTTTTAAGATCTTTCCTGAGCAGCCAAACAAATAACTTTATAAGCAACAAGAGAACTAGAACTACACAGCTAAAGCTCCATGGGATTGTTTGTAACCACTTGGTTAAGTGGTAAAGACTATTTACAATTGTACCAAAGATTGCAATTTGAATCCCACAAACATCACCTATGGCATTAGTAAAAAAAAATCCAGAGGATTTATCAAGGCGATAATGAACATCCAGAATGAAATAAAACAAAACAAAACAAGAGAAACAAAATTAAATCAGCTTTTTAATCTGGCCTGATACTCAAGTCTAAATCCTCATCACTGTCGATTTTGGGAACAATTCAATACTGCCATTATAATTCTGGTTGTCACAATTTAAGCATCAATAGCTTCATTAGGAAAGACCTGCCAGATACTTCAAAGCCACACCACCAAACCACCAAACCACAAGGTGAATCACTAACCAATACTTAGATATCCACCCAAAGAAGAGACCTGCTGCCAGTCACTCCTTCCAAAAGACCCTCCAAGAAAACTTTGGTGCAGCCAAACTCAACTGACCAACGTGCCACTGAAGGGCATCCAAAGAGGAAATGGTTCAGTTGCTCTACAATAGAAAATGTATCAACTAGCCAAAATGTCCACCCATCCTCTTCAAAATTCTCTGAGTCAACATGGCACCGATAATACAAAAAAGAATCCTCCTTACACACAATGATGAGTGGAATTCAGGGAATCTGATAGGTTCCCTGATCCTTCCTCTTCCATTGGTGCAAGAAAAAGCACAAGATTGGTGATTTCACCATCATGGAGAGTCCTCTTAAATCTCAATCTCAAACTGGCTTGTGAAAAGTTCATATACGACTGCATGAATCCTTGCAACAAGCAACATAGAGATTATGATAGAGAGGGAAAGCCAGCTTTATAGGAACCAAACCCACTGAAATATTCACATTTATCACACAATTTATCTTCTTTAATCCCAAAAAAAATGCATCAGTAAGATTCCTCATCATTAAGACTTTTAGCCTGCTCATATTTTTGTGGGTGAAAGGATGGCCAATTGATATAAGAGACGGTAGTCTTATGTTTGAGCTTTTGATATGGTTTGAAGGATGCATTGAGCATAAAGATGGAGCCTGCTAGCTACACACACCTTCTTGGGAAGGATAGATGCATTGGAACTCTTCCGAGGCATTTGTTTCATTAGTTTGCATGATTTTATTAGGTAATGTGACCTTGGGGATCTCATTAACTGTACTTAAGTAATGCTATTTTGGTCGTGCTGAACTGAAACTTAAGAATATGACTTAAATAGATTTGCTATCCATTGTTAGATTGTCAAAATGTGGTTCATGGGACATGATTATCTTGGATATCTAATATACTATTTGTTTAGTAAAGAAAAAGAGGAGATATAGGCTAAAAGCAATGAGGAAGTAGAATTCTTCTTTTTCCTTTTTCTCATTCTTTTGAATTTATTCTCATTAATGGTTTGATATTTCAAGTTGGACAAATATTGGTGATTAACTTAAGAATATGACTTAAATAGATTTACTATCCATTGTTAAACTGTCAAAATGTGGTTCGTGGGACATGATTATCTTGGATATCTAATATACTATTTGTTTAGTAGAGAGAAAGAGGAGATATAGGCTAAAAGCAATGAGGGAGTAGAATTCTTCTTTTTCCTTATTCTCATTCTTCTGAATTTATTCTTATTAATGGAAAAGAGAATCATAATCTATTATAGTGATTAGGGATTACACGTGTATATATAATAATAACTAAGATAAATGTATCTCCACTTACCAACTATTGTACTAATACTCTCCTTCAAACTGGTACATAAATATTTAACATACCTAACTTGTTATATAAAGACTCAAAAATGGTGATACCCAATCCTAAAGTAAAAATATCAGCTAGCTATTCAAAAGGAGTATATGAAGTAGATCTGTCACGTCTCAAATTTTCCACAATAATTTAAACAAATTAAATTACGGGAAAACTAAAGCTAAACAGTAAAATATCTAACTACCAGGAACCTGTGTATGCGGCTAGCAGACTCCAGACTATATGCACTACGTTAAACCAATCGCATGTCTGCACCTACGAACAAAACCACAAGGAAAACGCATGAGTGACCAAAGTCACCCAGTACGCACCCTACAAAAACCGTGGAAAACAAAACCATAATCAATTTTCCTTTTTAAATTCCTTTCGCAAACCATTTCCTCAAAGCCTCAGAAATCAGGCCCACATCGGCCAAAACCACAAATCAGAACTCCACTGGCCCAAAACCACAAGCAACGGTCCTCAATGGCCAAAACCACACACAGTGAGTCGTGAAGCCCGGCGCTAGGCAACCAAACTCTGGCTACACGCAGTCCACCGAGGAGTGACCCCAGCATTCTGCACTGCCACGGTGTGCCACCTTGTGTAGGAGCCAACCACTGTCCCGCGATTCCCCTCTCACAGGAGAACCCTCAGAAGCCAACTCCTCCATGGGAAGGTTGTCCTGTCTTTCAGGACGCTACCAGCTACGGGACACTTGTCCCACCCGCACTGACCACCACAGGGTACGACTCCTCAGGGCGTCCTCCACACACGGTGCTCAGGAGGAAGTATCATACCTCCACACCTGACAACACCCGAGCCTCAGTGCTCACAGCGACAGCAGGAATATCATACCTCCCCATCAAGCCACAAGACACCTCAACCCGCGAACCACAACCTTAGCCTCGAGACTACAGTCAAGGATTCTCATACCTCCAGGACCCGACACCCCTCAGCCTCAAGTATCTTGGCTCCACGACCTCAACAGGGGGCATCGCGCCCGACCACCCGAGAATGTCGTCACATTCTCTGGTTCCGACGACACGATCTCACGCTGCCTCGCCCACAAACAGAAAATCAGGAAAATCATTATCCAAACCAAGTCAAACATTCCTTTGAAAACCATTTTCCAAACCATTTTCATATTCTTTAAAAACTCTTCCAAAAACCTCGATAAAACAGCGCATCAGGTGTCCCAAGGGACCACCACTGATGG
>JAMKQA010006484.1:0-12944 GCA_024699735.1 Posidonia australis
AAACACGCATTCATCAAACCTTTAGCAAGCATTTGAACTAGAAAGATCGAGTTTCTCGGGCGTACGAGGGTGCCTAACACCTTCCTCGTGCGTAATAGGAATCCTTACTCATCCTCTGGTTAGCAGACATCCGGCCTTCCCATGTGCATCCCATGCATTCATCCTTTTGTGGTTTTCCTCGTCTTTCCCTTAAAAGACTAGGTGGCGACTCCATTTTCTTTTCTTTTATCCTTGCGCCTTCGCCATCCATTGGCATGGTTGTGGTCTCCTCCCTTCCCCCTCCCTCTGGGTTGGACACGGTCACACAATCCTTGTTTTCCAAGGTTTTGATTTGAGATAATTACTTCACCAGGTCTAGAATGGTGTTTCATGCTAAAAATAAGTTGGAATTCATTGATGGATCTTTACCACAACCATCGATCATGGAAGAATATAGAAATCATGGTCTTTAGAAAGATGCAATGATATGATTTTTTCATGGTTAAAGAATTCACTGTACACAGAATTAGTTGAAAGTGTCATGTATGCTAAATTAGTTGCTAATGTTTGGATGGATTTAGAAGATCAATTTGCACAAAGTAATGCCCCACATATTTTTCAAATTAAACGATCAATTTCAAGCTTAAATCAAGAGAATTTTGTAGTCTCAGTGTATTACACAGAGCTAAAATCAATGTGGGATGAATTAGCTTCTGTTTCAAAGAAAAATGTTGTTTGTGCTTTTGGAGCCATGAAGAGTATTATTGAAAAGGAACAAGAGGAAAAGATGATTCATTTTCTTCTTGGTATAGATGATACAGTTTCTTCTTGGTCAAAATGATTCATTCTTCGTCACAAGGGGTTCAGATTCTTTTTATGAATCCTTTTCCAGTGTGACCAAAGCTTTTGCCTTAGTCTTACAAGAAATAAAACAAAGACAAGTTAGTCATTCTAGTTTACTAGAGGCAGTAGCCTTGTATGGTTGACAGACCTTAGCAACTTGCAAGTGCAAAGGAAGTAATTTATAGCACCAAAAGGATCAACTTTGATAATATCCCAAGAAGTCAAGAAGAAGCAAAGATTGAAACCATCAAGCCCGGAGCCTTCCCCATGTTCATACCCCAGATAATACCCCGTACCTCCTCTAAAGAAGCCAAGGCACTAAATGCTTAATTCCTCTTTAGTGAAATACAAAAGAGACTTATATTGGATACACTTCTAAAGTACAAAAGAGCACTTAATCATTTCATTGGGAAAGCAACAATAGAATGGTATATAATTCACCTTCCTTCAATACACAGGAGAATACATGTGGATCCTCTACGTGAGACTTAATTTCCTTTTCCTTGGGATTGTAATGCCCTTAATTCCTATAATAATTTAAAATAAATTAAATTACAGGAAATTATAAGCTAAACAGAATTATCAACTACTGGGAACCTGTGTGTGTGGCTACGAGACTTCGAACTATGTGCACTATGCTAAAACTCAACTGTATGTCTGCACTTGCAACTCAAAAACCAAAAAGAACAAGCATGAGTGACAAAAGTCACTCAGTACGCACCTCACGAAAACAACGGAAAACAAATCTATATTAATTTTTTTCCTTAAAGTCATTTCACAAATCATTTTCTCCAAAACCACCAAAACTAACCAACCAGGCCCAACAGGCTGAAGATCACAACAAACGCAGCCCACACTAGTGAAAACAGCAAACTAGGCTCTACCAGCCTAAAACCACAAACGAGGCTCTCAATGGCCAAAATCACACACAGTGAGTCGAGAAACTTGGCGTTAGGCAACCAACTCTGGCCACAAACAGTCATCAAGGTGCACTACACTGCTATGGTGTGCCACCCTATGCAGGAGCCAACCATCGTCTCGCGATGCTCCCATCTAAAGAACCATTACAAAGCCAACCCCTTCGGGAAAGTAGTCCTGTCTCTCAGGACGCTACCAGCTACGGGACACGTGTCCTACCCGTACTGGCCACCATAGAGTATGCCTCCTCATAGTGTCCTCCACATGGTGCTCAGGAGAGAGTGTCATACCACCACACCCGACAACACCCAAGCTTCAGTGCTCACAACGACAATAGGAGTATCATACCTTCCCATCATATCACAAAATACTTCAACTTACGGACCACAACCTTAACCTCGAGACGACAGTCAGGGAATCTCATACCTCCAAGACTAGACGACTCTCAATCTCAGGTATCTCAACCCTCGACCTCAACCAGGGAGACGCGCCTTACCATCCGAGAATGTCGTCACATTCCCTAGTCCCGACGACACGATCCCACGGTGTCTCGGTCCGCACATAGAAAACCAGGAAAACCAATTTTCAAAACTAGCCAACTCATTTCTTTTGAAAATCATTTTCAAATCATCTTATATCTTTGGAAACTCATTCAAAACTTCAACAAAATGGTACATTAAGTGTCCCACATGACCATTGATGACCCACGATTCCATTTCAAATGAACAAAACAAACCAATCTCGAAAACCTATAGAAATCATGTTTTATAAAATAGCTAAGCCCTGATTCAGCATACCGAAATGGACTCGGTATACCAAAATCTCTTAGATCGGAAGACTGACCAGAATCAGTTCATCGAAATAGGTGCAGGCATCCAAAACGGTAGATCGAAAACCAGACCAGTCAACCGAAAGTTCCTGGTTCGGTAGACCGAATAAGTCTGGTCGACCAAATTGAGACACAATGATTAACACTCATAGTAAAAAACGGTAGATCGAGGAGATTCGGCTGACTGAATTTCAACTAGAGAACCTAATCTAACAAAAAAACGGCATACCAAAATGATTCGGTTTGCCGTTTTCTGCGAAACCAGAAAACGGACGAGGGCACCCATCGCAAGATTGCTCAAAATGGGACCAAGGAGCGGATCCCTAAAACAAGCACCACAAAATCCAACTAAAACATATATGGTAGACCCTCGAGTCTACTCCAAATCCACACAAATAAAACCAAAATCCATTCACCATGCATGGAGAAATAAGTTCGAGAAACCATAGGGGTCAAAAAGATCCAAATCCATACGACGCCATAAATGCCACCATAAATCATCATAAATGTACAATAAATTCTAGGAATGTAAATTTAGCTAGATTCCATGCATTCCTATCATTTGCTACCATTTTCATGCTTACTACAACATGAGATGAGGTGTGTACTTGAAAAATGACCTCTGGTGACCCAACTCCGGCCACCAGTCACCCATCAACTCCTTGGAGCTTCCACGACCTTTGGAGCTCCAGCCATACTGATGCCAAGCCACACGGGGACCTCCGCCTCACACCCTCACTCTCGACCTCTCACTAGCGCACGAACAAGGAAGGAGAAAAACAAGGAAGATGGGTGGGGGAGAAGGAGAGGAGAGGTGGGGAAGGAGAGGGATGATGAGGTGGGAAGGATAGGTGGGGTGGAGAAGGAGGTGTGCACCTGGGGAAAAGGAGAAGGAAGAAGAAGAGAATAGACGGCGCGCAAAGGAGGAGTGCGGCAAGTGCAAGTTTGTAAAGCCATGCGCACACAGTAGCTGAACGTGTGTGCACCTACGCATTCCAACTACCGGTACCCCGCATGAGCACATCGGCCATACCTACTGGCTCCAAGCACAAGCCATCCATCGGTCACATTAACTGGTCCACAACTGCGGGCCCCACATGGATCCATGCACGAGTTCACAAGCACAGTGCCACACACACAGTGTCACCCATGTGGGGACAAGCACAGGAATGCACAAATAGAAAAGGCCCACGAGGCCCAAGCTTGGAGTCACAAAATCACACATCGAGTCTCAGAACAATAACACCTGTCTAGGGATAAATTTATTAAAATGTAAATAATTACAAAATGAATTTATAAGGTGTTATAGGGGTAGTCCATCCTTCTACCAATTGCATTTCATAAATTGTTCGATTGGTTACCTTCTCTTATAGAAATAGGCTGCTTTATAGGCTATAAATGGATGAAAAGCAACTAAGGTTAATACTAAACCAAGGATGGAGAGACATTGAAAGGGATGCCAATCTACAAGAAAGAGATATTCATAGCTTACATAAAGATAGGAACAAACTTGAACCATCTTTTAGGAACTCAATGCTAACAGGTGAGTCCCATGATTCAATGATATAATTGAAAAGGCCAAAGCTACAATTGTGACTCCTTTCTTTAATCTAAGTATAAAAACCAAGGCATATGGTGTAGATTGATAAAGTTCGCAATAATAAGGGATAAAAGACAATCCTGACTTCCTGTTACTTTTTAAATAAAATCAAAGGTTACCTGTGTCAAGGAAATATCTAGAAGATAGAAATCTATGTATATACACATGAGCACAATTAGTCGAAATCTATGCAAATAAATGTGCATGTCCTAGCCTTATAGGAATCCTTGACAAATGTAGTGAAGCATTATAATTAATTTCATGTATCTAGAAGAATGAAATAACTACCAATGTAATTTGCATCCATAAAGAGCCATTACTAAATTTGATTCAAATAATGCCAACATTACAAATCTTGAAATGGTATCATATTATAAGTTTTGATCAACACCATAAACTCTTAATATGTAACCAACCCCTCCACTCAACCTAGCTATAATTATTATATTAATTGAGTTAATTCTAAATTTAAATCTAACCATCTCACTCAATAGAAATAAATCTAACAAATAACTGAAATAAAACTAAATTACAAACTCACCAAAATCCCTGATGTATGCCAGCATAACTTTTCACTTTGTGCACTAACAACCTTGCTCCTATCATACACCTGCGAAATTAGGAAAACAAAGCACATATGAGTGACCACTCTAAACGGTCACCCAACATGTACCCCACCTAAACGTCTCGACAATGAAGTACAGGCATTTCACCTAAATGCTGTAATACCACAATAAGATAACTCACTATTGCCCAACTAACAGTAAACCTCAAAAATCATGCCTTTAAAACCTTTCTTTTCTTCTTCCTTTTCAAAATCACATGCATGCTCTTTTTAAATCCTTTACACACACTTGAAATGGCCACTTTTGCCAAGTCAAGTCCAAAAACCACACAAGCTGATCTCACGGACTCTCTGCATAGATCAGATAACTAGCGATACCTGAATGCTCACACTTGCAAACATTGCAACCACAAAACTCAAATCACAGAGCCTCTGCTTTGCACAACACGGTCCCCTAGAGCAATAACACTAAAGTCACGGAGCTACTGCTCCAAAACACAATGCCACACAAGCACAATACCAATGCCACATGGGTGCAACACTACAAACAAACACCACAATGTGCCGTACTGCCTAGCGCCAAGTAGTCAACACCAACCATAAGCAATCCACTAAAGCACGATCAATAGTATCTGCACTGCTACAAACTAACCACCTTGGGAGGTGTGAGCCCATCCTGCAATCTAACTACACAGAAAGAATTGCTTACAACACTAACCACACAAGAAGGCTGTTCACTCTCTAGACATCACCAGTCAATGGAGCACGTGCTCTACCCATCCTGGTTCCCACAGGATATGTCCTCTCGGTGTCCTAGCTCAGTGCTCAAACCCTTCAGGCTCCTCATAGCCAGGCTTTGGTAGCATCTTAAGTCTCAGCACCTGGCATGTCCAAGGTATCACGTCTAGCTACGTAGGAGTTTCATACCTCTCGAGTCTGTTACCACGATACTACCTGTGACCATACCGGAATCGACCTTTTGCGACGAGGGAGCGTGCGAAGGACCGAAAAGGTCACGACGAAGTTGGTGAATCCAAGGAAGTACACACGACTCAAAGACACCGAAGAAAACACAAAAAAAGAAAACAATAAGGACAAAATGGAGTCACCACCTAATCTTTTTAAAGGCTGGAAAGACAAGAAAAATCGAATGTGATAAAACGCGAGAAAAACAATACAAAATGAATGCAAATGTATGCATGAATGTGTGTGCATGCTCTGTGCCTAATGGATGCAATACATTGGTCATTGCGGGCGAGAGAAAGGGTAAGGACTCCTGTTACGCATGGGGAAGGTGTTAGACACCCCTATGCGCCCGAGAAATCGGTCATTCTAGGCTTTCGCTAGCTTGTGTGTCGCCGAATGCAAATGATTATGTATGCTTGCTAGGACTAAGATGGATGTATGCCATATGCTTTGCCAATGCAAGTGATGTGAGTGGGGCGGAAATGATATGACCTAAGTGTACTCAGAAACGCTATGTGAATCCTAGACCGTCGGTCAAAAGGATCCAACATAGTAATCGTCATCGCCCTTAAATGCAAGTGTGTTATGACGCATAATGTGAATGTCATGGTGCATGAGGTATAAAATGCTAGAGAGAGAGAAATGTGGTGCATCATGCATGATGGCATAAGTCATAAGTCATAAGCATGATTAATGTAGATTTGAAATGCATGAGATGTAAGTAGGCATGCTAGGGTTTATCCCTGGATGCATGGATATATGATGTGGAAATGGATGGGACAAGAGGGCAAGGGCTCAGGCCAGCTGCCTGTTCTGTCCCTGATAGACCTGCGCATGTTCACCGCGCAAGTCTCTCACGCAATCGAGGCACTCATGCCAGAGATGGAACAGAGCAGCGAACCAATGACCTTCGCCTTACTCTAGGGTAAATATGGCGATGCAAATGACTAAATGGATGCATGGGGACCTAGACGGGACTACCATGAGTAGATGCATGCCATGGGTTAGGTCCTAGGACGCATAGATATGGGGTGGTGGAATTAATGAGGTCGTTGGTGCTAGAGCTCAGCTCGACAGCTTGTTCTGTCCCTAGCGAAACCGCACATGTCGCACGTGCAACCACGACGCACCCGTCGGAGACAAAACAGAGCTGCGAGCTTTGCCGATTTGCATACTCACATGCAATGATGCAAAAATGTTATATGATGCATGGGAAGCTAGAGAGGGTGCTAGGGAATGTTCTTACAGGCTTGGATGCATGGATGACCTAGTGGATGCCCCCACCCACTTACGTCGCCAGAGATGAGTTCCGACGTCGTCGGAGGTGGAGAAGATGATATTTATGATGTATGAATGGTAATGTAAACAGGGAATCCACACTAAACTCATGCTGAAGATGCAATGTACAATGACAAACACAAAGTAAAACCACACGGATGCACTTGGCAGAGGAAGAGAGATACCTGTGAGATGGGTTGTCCCCTCCGACAAGGCTCGTGGCGATTGCTCCAGAGGTGTCGGCGCTCGACTGTGGAGGCAGGTCCTGAAGGCTGTGGTCTTATTGGTGGATGACTCGGGTATGCAATGTGGGTATCGATGTGGTGATGGTGGCTACAGATGGTGGAACGAAGGTTCTGGCAGGAAATGGTGGTTAGGGTGGCTGTCTACTCAAAGATGGCTAGAGCTCGGAGATTTGGAAGTTCAAAGGGGCCAGCGATCCAAGAGAGGCAAGAGGAGAGTTCGTTCTACTAGGGAGGTCATTTGGAGGAGGTGGTGGCGTGCGCAGGCAACTGGTGGAAAGGCATAGGTCGCTAGTGTGTTGCAGGCGGCTGGTAGGGGCAATAGGGCATGGCTTGGGCACGTGGGCGGCTAGGCAGAGCTGCAGTAAGGTGTGGCAGTGGCAAGGCAGGGCAGGCATGCGAGGCAGCAAGCTGAGCGACGCGGCGTCGTGGTTAGTACGAGGTACGATGACATCGACGGGTTGAGAGGCTCTCACGGGACAGTCCTGGTCCTAACGCCCATCCATGACGCGTGATTAGGCCGTGCAACTGGGCAGGGCATTCCACTGGCACAGGGCACACAAGTTGTATTCTTAAGTTGAGCTTGGTGTTTGGGGTTTGTTTGCGTTGGTTTAAGTGTTTTTGATTGATTTAGGGTGTTAAGGTTGGTTTTAGGGTATAACGGGGGTGGAGTTCCTCGTTGCCGCTGAAGCGCGCTCTTCCGAAGAAATCCGCTGAAAATGGCTGCAAAAATGGGTTGTCTACACTACCACATTTAGACGACACCTCAACCCTCAAACCTCAGCCTAGTAAATTGTGCTCGACTACCCAAGAGTCGCATGCTCCCTAGTCTTGACAACATGACCTTTCAACCTATTGGCTCTGGAACTTCATCCTTAGACATCACACCCAACTACGTAGAGGTATCATACCCCTTAAGTCCGTTGTCGTGATTCCTCATCCTTTCAGTTCTTGGACCTCAGCCTCGGTCTCGTGAATAACAATCCAAGAGTATCATACCCCCAAGATCTGATGAACTTTCCTGTAGCTTCTTGGTCTCTACAAACAGAAAACATCGGAAAAAACTTTTCAAAACCTTTTACAAAACTAATGCACTTCCTTTTCAAAATCCTTTTGGAAAACCATTTTGAAATCCTTTAAATAACCTTCCAAAAACACTACAATACACCATGCCAAAAGTAGCACAAAAAACCGAAATCCAAAACCATAATTCAAAACATAGCCTTGACATGCTCCTTTATCTAGCCTAAAAAATCACACCATAGAAGCATTTGAGTTCTAGAGCACCTTGCTCGACCCACAACGACAACCTAAGCAAAACACCCAAAACAGCAGCAATAGCACATGTTGGGGACAAAGTTCACCCAAAGGAAGTCACGCCAAAATCGGAGCTACTGTCTCAAAGTCCCGTTCAACTTACAAGACTAGAACCAACACAAGCCACAACCAGAACTCTATGTTCTAGCGCCAAAGTATAAGATGCCTACTAGCTTGTGTCTCACATGAGCCACAGCTAGCTCAAGGTCAAACATCTAGAACATTACCACTGAATACCTCATTCAATGCATCACATCCAAAACCAAACTAATAGTTAGACCTAGGGATAAATCATGATCTTTAAAGTCCATTTTAAACCATTAAGGGAAAGACTTAGTATTTCTAAGTCATATCATCTTGTATATCAACTACACCCCAAGTGGAATATTGCTAATACATTTTAGGCAATTCTCTAAAATTATTCTAATGATTCTTCTAATCATTTACATGATTAATCTATCAATCATTAATATTATAATATCTAAAAACCCAATCCTAAACATCACCCAAGAACAGAACCAAGGTCTGATTCGGCAAACCGATCCAAAATTGATTGACCGAACCTAGGTTTTGGACTCAAACTAGAGAATCCATTCAATATACCCAACCCATTTCGGTATACCAAAACCTGCTTCTAGGCCAATTTCCCAAGAGCCATATCGGTATACCGAATAGATTCGGTACACCGATTTCTAGGTTCAGGGGAAACTAGAGAGCAAGATCGGCATACCGAACTAAACAGTATGTCGATTTTGCTAAACACAAAGCCAGAAAAGGTCCTAACCCAAAAATTGCCCCTTTTTGGGAATCAAGTCTTGACCACACACACTCAACTACAAAACACGAGCCACGTACCAAAATGAAGATCCTGAGACGATCTACGATTTGGGACAAGAATTATAACGATCCATTGTCTATGGCCCAAGAAAGTACATGAAAACACATTGGAACACAAAAACAACCGATCGACCCTTCAAGCCATTAATGGCCAATAAATCCGCCATAAATGCACAAAAAATCCACAACAACACCCACACACCACAAGCACACTATCATGCACTTAGGAATAACGTTGAGCATAAAATGAAGAGTCCTATGAGTTGTGTACCTTACTTCGACATTGACAGCAACAAGCAACGATCGACGACACATGGCTCCTCCTCTAGATGGCGATGGCAAATCCCCCCCTTCACCACCATCTCTCTTTTTCTCCCAGTCCCTCCCTCTCTTGTCTCTTTGCTCTCAATCACTCACTCACTCTCTATCTCTCTTTCTCTCTCTCTCTCTCCCATTAAGGAGGAGGAAAGAAAAAAGAAGAATAAGAAGGGGAAGGAGGAGTGGGGCTCGGTGAAGAAGAGGAGAAATAAGGGAGCTATGAGCACGAATCAAAACCACGCGACCACTTCTCGTTCGTGTAGCTTGTGTAAACAGAGATCAACCACTAGAGCATGCCAACAAACCTTCATAACCCAGAGTAAACTCTTAAGACTTCCATGATGGTCAGCACACTGCCCTAACCACAAAGTACCAAGAAAGCAAAAAATCCACAATCTAAGAGTAAGACGTTACCACAAATGTATCTAACGTTGGATGTTACAGTCCCCAACGTCCAACACACCCAAATTCAAAATTAAATATCTAGCCAAACTACCACCTCCAAATCTACATCGTTACATAATCCTTGACATAGTAAATGGAGAAAAGGTGCATTATCATGTTATTAAATCCACTACACGTTCCACCTAACAATAATGGTCGTTTTTGAAGTTTCATATTTTATATTGTTTTACTTAAGATTAATGTATATTTTAGTGTATGTCTTGTATATCAGTTTTGGTTTATAAGGAATGTGAGTTGTAAATATATTTCTTTTGCTTGGCCAATCTATGTATTTTATTGATAGATGTGTTGCAATGGAGTAAAATTATACTGCTAAAAGTGACATTGAGCCAATCTACTCTCACAAAAGTGATAGCTTGTTATTGCAAATAGAGAATTATTGAGACACTAAAGTCATGAATAATTACAGTGGACTATGAACTTTTTGATAGATGATGGATATTCCAATTATAAACAAGGCCATTCTTTACTTTCAAGGGGTGATAGAGTGACACAGAGAACACTCTCCATCACAAAATTAATGCAAATTCAATTTAGACATGTACAATTGGATGGATGCACAATGAACAGATACACAAATAAAATTTGCTTGTACCTCCATGATAGACCAGCTAACGACCAAAGAGCTAACTAGAACATGTTTACTAGTTTGCATACATAGAACCAATAGTAACATCAAACCCACTCAGTGTACATCAATCCTCTATGATTACAGATGCTCACAAAATTTAATAAAATTCATGCTATCAGCTCTTACCTCAATAAAACTCCATAGACTTCCCTAAGTAAGATACAATTTGGACCAAATTTGTGGCAAAGTCGCAAAAATTGAAGACCTCACCAACCCTTTCAAAATCAAAACAACATCAAAAACACAAATCCAAGTGTAGGGAAAACCAAATTAAGGTCCTGAAGAAACTTAACTATCCTTGGACTGAAAAGACTGTCTTTTTTTTCCTCAACAAATCAAAAAATTCACTCACCTAAAAGCTCAAGAAACATCTGCAACAAATAGAATAAACCCAAAAAATCAAAAATCAAAAATTTTCGAAACTAAAAGAAGAAGAAAGACGGAAGAAGGTCAAGTATTGAAATCTTGTTCACCTCCATGTTGGCCATGTAGTTTGGGTGAGCTGCAAGGGCTTCTCGACGACATTGTACACATCTGTGTAGCTGGACTCCTTCAATGTCATCACTGCAAGTTACAACACTTGAAACTTGCAATGGTGAAAAGGGGAAGACAAAATGTTGGTTAGATCGATTTCTCCAAACATAAACATAGAAGAAAAGTGGAGTTAGGAAACGTTGCTTGCGAAGGAGGTAGGAGATGGTGGATCTTGGGATGGAGGAGGTACGGGAGGATGGTTGCTTTGAGGGCTTCAGGAAGAGTAGGAGGACAACTACTTCACGGAGGAAAGGGAGGAAGAAGAAAAGAGGAAGTGTTTGGTTTAGGGAGGAGGTCGTGGGGATTTAGGGAGGAGTGAAAAAGAAATAGAGGGAAAAGGCCTACGTGTGTGAAAATTTCAAAGATGTTTCGCAAGGACACTATGAGGAAATATCCTTGCGAATTGTTCTAACAAAATCCAGAAATCATAGTAGTGGTACTTAATGAGGACCTAACAATGACATATCCTTGTGAAATTCTCGCAAGCTGTTTCAGTTAAATCCAGAAATTCTAATAGCCTCATATATGAATAGAATAGAAAAGTTATGGGAATAAGGTGGAAGAATGATTCGAGCTTCATGCTATAAAGTATGCCTGAATTTTTGGTACGACCTTCTCTTTCTATGTGATTTTCTTCCTACCTAGCTTTCTTAGTGAGCTAGTATGAGGATCATTCCTTTGCCAAACAAAAGGAAGGGATTAGGAGATTTAGATTAATGGAAGACGACTAGAAATATGGAGACTTCTTTTCCTTTAGTTTACTCTTTTAGTCTAGTGCATATGATCAATCAACAATGGTGGAGTGGCTCTATGCACCAGTTAAAATGTCATAAACTAATCACATGAGGAGTTTTGTTGATCACCAACTAAACATTGTCCTTTAATGTTATGACGATGATTGTAAAAAAAGTTGATTATTTTAATGTGTATGCATGAGCTAGTGTCTAAGCCAAGAACAAGGGGCAAAGTGAGAAGGATGCACATTAAGCTCAAGCTAGGCAATGTAAAGCAGTGGTTTGGATTTGCTTATAACATATAAAAACAAATGATATAATTTCTAAGTGAGGAATCATCATCCAACCACCTCTTCGATGGATTTTGGTTTCATGGTTGTTATTTCTAGAAATTAATTCCTTTGGAATTAGATTTTAAGTCAACTTACATGTAAGAATTGTTGTAAAGAAATCAGGGTCACATAATATTTGATTTATGCGTCGAATACTATGTACCAAATGCAAACTGAAGTGAAACATATGGCATCAAGGGTGGATCTATATGGACTTGGAATTTAGGGCCAAACTGCCCCTGGCTTGATGCCCCAACTTGAAAAAAAAAATCAGGTCGACCTAGTCAGAAGTAATACATAGGCTAACCTAGCTTGAGCCCAAAAGGCCTAGGGTTGAGCTGTGTTAGGGCCAAGGTTTTTCTTACAAAGCTCATGGCCCAGCATGACCTGGTTTGGGTCCTAGCACTACCTAGTTGTAGACACC
The DNA here is from genome assembly GCA_024699735.1 of Posidonia australis. Classification (NCBI taxonomy): domain Eukaryota; kingdom Viridiplantae; phylum Streptophyta; class Magnoliopsida; order Alismatales; family Posidoniaceae; genus Posidonia; species Posidonia australis. The sequence continues at coordinate 12,813 of JAMKQA010006484.1, forward strand.
CCGATTTTGAGGTAACCCGGAGATGAGTATCCTTATGTTGCTTTGGATGTGATCAGCCCTTAAATCAAGCCCCAAACCTATTAGCAAGCCAGAGTCCAGAATTCTGTGAGCTGAGTTGGCGCACCAACCAGG
>JAMKQA010006486.1:0-12435 GCA_024699735.1 Posidonia australis
AATTTGTACATTTAGCCCACTCCTCTGAAATCTCTCCCTCACATCCTAAGCTCTTAGGGTAGTGGCACATGAGGAGGACTTGACACATCTTGCAGGTAAGCTCCCAATTTCCTCATTGGGCAATGATAATGCTATGCAAAAAGAAAAAGAAGAATGCAAAGAATTATTATGCTATGCAATGATGCGTGACTCACGGTGCAAGGCATTGGGATCAGCTGAGAGTCACTGATAGTACTTCTTCAGATAGGAGGCGTTGACGGGCTCTGATTGCCCCGTATGGTCCATGCCTTCTAGAATGACTGCTCCTCCTGACAGGGCTTCCTTTTCAAATGTCGGGTCAATGATGTCTACTGAAAAGACTTCCTCTGACTCTGCGCCCTGATGGCGTTTGAGGACTGTCACAGTGACCCTTGTATTCTTGTGCCGACACTGCAATGCTGCTCGTGCTTCCCCGCCTATATGGTTTGAGGAGCTAAATGTTTCCGCCTCTGATGCGGATGCCTCTTTATTCCGATTTCTGCTGACTGTATAGAACCTTGTTTGTTGGCAGTTGCTCTGCTGGAGCTCGGTGGGGCTGCCATCTGTCCCACTCATGCTTGCTTCATTGTTCTGATCCTCACCCTCAAAGTGAGGCCTATGCTGCCAATACCAACTAGACCTACCTCCCGGCTGATTGGAGATTGACTCCACTGGTCTAGTATCCTTCTCCTCTATTTCTTGCAGAACCATGATTGAAACCTGGTCCTGGGCTGGTATTGGTAAATCTACTGGTGTTGTGGTGGCAACCGCTTTGCCCTTCCTTCTGCGGTTGTGTTCTGCCACATCCTATTCAAGCAGGTCTAGCTGTTCCTGAAACAACAACTTCAGATCTCCGATATCATCATCTGAGACTGTCTCTTGGATCAGAATCTGAGTTGTTGACTGTCCTGTCTGCTCTCTGCTCTGCTGTTCCGGCAGGCTGTAATCCGAATATGAATCTTCTGGGTAAATCCAGGCTGATGACCCTAATACTGCGTTGGAACTGCGGCTTGGATCCATAATGCCAGTGCTGATAAAGTTGGATAAATCTCGTGGAATGACAATTCTGGAAGACTTACCCCGACGCTGCGATCGCTTCTGATTGTCTAGTTTGTATCCCAAACCATTTTTGTCTATCCACTCTTCGACTTCGATCGGCTCGACGATTCCCTCACCGTAAAGCCCAAGAGGTGATCCTTTCTCGTATCCCCATTTGCGACACAGGTTGTCGATCATCAAATGGGGGTTGCCATAGGTGACCAAATGGTCGGGACGCTCTGACGGAGGGATAAAATTAACCGGTTCGAACCGATTAACCCGGAAAAGAACATTGGTTGGCTTAGGATCAAAATGATTAGTTTGTGGGGTCAGAGATGAGACAGACTCGACCTTCTCCAAGTCTTCCGCCAGGACAACAACGACATTGTCATCCCAACAGAATTTATTCATGCGATGGAGGGTTGAAGGAATAATCTGATGCTTGTGAAGCTAAGGGCGTCCAAGCAAGAGGTTAAAGGAAGGTTCAATGTCAACGACGTAGAATTCCACGTCGAAGCGGTCAGGGCCAATGGTTAGGGGGATAATAAGGATCCTGAGCGCATCGTGATGCGTATTATCAAAGGCTGTCATCCCTTTCACAGCAGGTATAACATACTCGAACTTGAATCCGAGTGCATTTGCTGTGTGCAAGGGGCAGACATTAAGGCCTGCTCCTTTGTCCACCAGCGTGAGGGGGATGCGAAAACTCTGATATTGCGTGGTGATGAACAAGGGAGAGTTATGGTTGGTGCCAGAAGGAGGAAGCTCCTGGCTGGAGAAGGAGATGACCCGAGGTGCAGCGATCATTCCTACCATGTTTTCTAAGGTTGCAGGCTCTATAGATTGAGATACACGGGCTGCCTGAAAGACCCTAAGAAAAGCTTCCCTATGTTCGACCGACGTATGGATGAGATCCCAAATGGAAATGTCGGCTCAAACCTTCTTCAGCTGGGCGGTAATGTCAGCTGAAGGCTGGCTGCTAGTGGTGGGGTAGGACGATGCTACTCTAGGCCTAGGTGGATGAGGAGAATTTGCATGAGACTGGGTAGGGGTTGCTGCTATAGGTGCTGGTGGCCTAGATGGCTGGGCCTGCTAGTTAGGGACCTGAGTTGAGGGGTTAGGCCTGGTGGCTGCGGGTTTGTATACTCTACCCGATCGCGTCACCTCCGCACACATTCCTGTGGCGTAGTTGAAAGGGACACGATGCATGTCGCGGGTCCGAGTAACAACAACCGGAGGACGGACTGCTAACTATACAGGTGGGGTTGATGGGTTAGGGTGAGCAGGGGTATCTACTTGGAGGTGCTGGTAGTACTGGTGGATTCGAGGGCATGCTGGCTGTGCTGGTCTGGATTGGGGCCAGGCTGCTAGATAAACTGGAGCTGAAGGCTGGGTGTGAGCTATTGGTTGCACCTCAGGACTCTCCGACTCGGCAGCAGGGTGGATCACAAAAATGGATTCCTTGACGTTATCGAGGAAGGAACGATACAAATGATAGGGAAAAGGAGAAGATACATCATGAATTAAGGCGGAGGGACAGATAGGGGAAGAAACTGACCCAAAAGAAGAAGAGGAAATAAAATTAACTCCCGAGGAACCTAGCGCTCCCGGAGGTGGATGCTGCGGCAAAGGTTGACTAACTATGCTAGGATGTGCTGGTTGTGCCTGCTGTGCTGGATGTGATGCTGGCGGACGTGCCGGGGTGGTTGCCTGGGTGTCTATCACAATGACCTTCTGGTCAATCAGATCATGGACAGCGTTCCTGAGTGTGAAGCAATTGTCCGTCGTGTGGCCAACCACGCGATGGAAATTGCAGAACGCGTTAGCGTTGTACCAGGATGGCAGCGGGTTAGGCGGAGGGCGTACCTCCGGCAACCTCAGCAGGGATGCGACTTTGGGGAAAACCATGCTCAACGGTTCCACTAAAGGGGTATAGTGGCGTCGGTCACAGTGTTGTCGCTTCGGCTGTGGATGTGCCAACGGTGGGTGCGTCCTAGCCGTGGGGTTAGGATATACAGGTGTGATAGTAGGGGTAATGTGTGATGCATGCTGTGCCCTAGGTGTAGGCGTGGGTGCATAAACTACTTGGTGCTATGCGGGCGGGTGGACATCTCGGGACCAGCAGGGGCTCTAATGTAGGAGACAGTATCCTTGGGGGAATCCTGCTTCCTAGGTGGATTGGTATTGGGGTTGTTGCTGCTGCTAGGACCACTATGTGAGGCAGTGAACTGGCTAGCAAATGCAAAGAGTGCTGGAAAACTACCACCGCGCAGCGAACTCTCAACACGGGCGTCCGCCCAGAGCAGTGCAGTGAAAGTGGTGACTGGCTGGATGCTAAGCAGAGCCCCGACTGCTGGCTGTGCTCCTCGGATCACGATCTCGATAGACTCTTCGTCCGAGGGTCTATCTTTGACCTGCGAAGCCAAGGACTGCCAACGTCCCAAATGCTCCCCGAATGATTCTTGGGGTCTCTGCCTAAGGGCGACTAGGTCCTCCCGCTTGGGGACTAAGTCGAGATTGAAGGAATACTGTTCCAGGAATGCCTACGCAAGGTCATCCCAAGTCCTGATGGTGGCCATGTTGAGGGAAGTGAACCACTTCAATGCGGGCCCCGTGAGACTTTTCTGAAACAGGCGGATCAGCAACCTTTCGTCAGCCTGGAGCTGAGCGAGGTCTCCGCAATAGACTTTAAGGTGGGCAATGGGGCAGCCCCTACCATTATATTTCTCAAATTCCGGGATACGAAAATTCGGGGGGAGAGTCGCCTCTGGGAAATAGCAGAGACCCGGAATTGGTAGGACTGGCGGTCCCCACCCTGCAGTTGCCGGAGAGTGCGCTCCAGATCATTTACTCTCGCCAAGAGAGCATCTGGAGCTACTACAGCTGTGAACTATGCAGTAGAGGTAGGTGCCGCGTACGCTGTATGGGTCGCCCCTAAGGGCTCCTCTGAATCCACCATTCCGCCGTCTGGTGCTACGACAAGATGGCCAGTGTACCCGTGCAAAGGTGCAGTGTGGTGTGGGATAAAGGATGATCCTTGATAAAAGGGTGAAGGAAAAGCAGGAGGTGGTGCAATAAGTGGTGCAGAGTGTGGGAGCAAGAGTTGTTGAATCGGGGTGGAATCCGGTACAAAGCTCACGACTGATTGTGCTCCCGCCGGCCTAGGAGGCTGGCCACCAGATAGGAGGGATGCATGCTGTGGTGGGTGCTGTGCTGGTGCAACAGAGGGTGGTGCCGACATCCCTATTGCCGGAGAGACAAGGGATGGCGACGGCTGTGGTAGGAGTGCAGCAGGTGCAAGCTGTGGTCCTAAGGCAGGTTGTGCAGGCAACTCGGGAGCTGGGAAGGACGGGGCAGAAAAGGGCTGGAACGCCAGTGCTAATCCCTGCAGCTGCTGGGCGAGGGCCGTCATCTGTTGCAGCTGCGCGGTCGCGGGATCGTCACTGGTGGCTCCGACGGACGGAGGCAAGACGGAGGCAGAAGCAAAAGGTTGAGCTCTCAGTTGTCCAAACTGAGGGGTGGCTACTACCGAAACAGCCGCAGTAGGAGGAGGGCAAGTAATGGAAAAGACCAGGCTGGTGATCCCGATGGCGGTGGTGCCACGGGAACACGGAAGTGAGGAGGTGGAGGTCCTTCAGAAGCTAAGGCAAAAGTGGAGGTAGCTGAAATAACAGGAACAGACACATAGGAAGAGTGTCCGGAGGCTGGAACGTCCTCCTGGACGGCAGGGGAAACGGACTCGTTGGCGTGCTGGACCATCACGGAACGCGAGCGAGTGAGGATCAGGCTGCGGCTAGGATGAACAGGATGAACCTTAGGACGAGCTATCGTCGGAAGTGACGGAATGCATGTTAGGCATCAAGATTATAATTTATCTAAGACATTCTTTCTACATTGTTTAAAATGCTAAATCCTCAATGTTTCCTCTCTTTGATGCATGATTATAAACATCCCTTTAAAGTAAAATTTTCATCATTTGGTTATATATTTGTTATACGTATGACACAAAGTGATGATATGTAATATTTAAATATAAATTTATAATGTGATGTATCTTGTTTAATTAGCAAAAAAAAAAAAGGGATAAAAATTATTCTTCTATATATATATATAATTTAATATTTGAAGATATATTTTAGCGTACTTTTAGCTACTATAGTTTCTCCTTGTATTAATAGAAAAAGGGAAAAAATGTAAAAGTAAAGAGGAAGCCATCAATGAGATTCTCTGCAAAAAAAACAAAGGTGTATTTTGTTCCAATTATGACTTTTCATTTATATATGAAAAAAGTCAAAGAGTATCCGATTCCCCATTGTATTTATGTGGAACCAATTTAACCAGAATAATGAAATATCACTACTCGCACCTTATCAAGGAAAGGTAAAATGTGAAGGATATGTAGTATAATTATCTTTTCACCATTTCACACACAAATAATAATTACCATTGAAGAAAAAGGAGATTAGGGTTTCTTTTCTTCTCTCTCCGAAAAGAAAAAACATGAGTGGAAGGCAACCTGCACTGATGTATTTACATAAAGAATGCCCAACACAGACAGAATATTGTTACAAGGGAACTGAGGATTATAACCAACACAATAGTCCAAAATAATCATTACCCAGCACCAGTCGTGTTGGTGTTTTTTTTTATTCTTAGAGGTAGTGTAAACAAGTATGTCAGACTAATAAATAGATACTTTCAAAAATTATAAACCTTAATATCTTTCCATGAAGTACTTTATTATTGGATTAATTTTTTGATGTTAGTAATTGCATAAGCTATCTACTTATATTTATTATCAACTATTAGATAAAAATTCATGAACATATAATTAAAATTATTAGGATTGATTTGAGAGGATTGTGAAGAAGCCTATGCTATCTTAGATTAAAAAAAAGGTGTATGTTGATTATAGGTGATACCTTCTCCTTTTTTAGATAGTGATACTCAGCAATATGATACTGATAGATATAGATAAAGAATCTTATTCGACAGCTACAAATGCATGCGTACGTCTGTGTCTGTCTATCCAAGTCCTTGTAACCCCCTACGTGCACGAAACCAGTTGTCCAATTGCTTATTCTTCCACCTCCAAGGAACCGTCATGCAACAGTTGCCGGGCCCGACCCTCTCCAGTCCTACCGACGACTCCGGAACGGCGTTGGTAACCCGGCGTGCCGTAAACTGCTGCCTTTTCCTCTCTTGGGTTCTGTTCAGAATTCCCGGAGGACTCCGCCAGCGCATGTTTTTCACGCCGCCAGTTGAATATCCGTGCTCCCGACGCGTACTCTGCGGCCGACAAAAGCGAAAAAGGGAGCTTCAACATGAGTGATGGAATGAAGGAACTGGCGTCTGGAAAATAAGGGACTCTGAGGTCTTGCGCCGTTGCCGTGTTCAGTCTTGTCTCTGTGGTGTATTGTGAGTTTGGTGAGTATTAGGTACCAACTTTTGTCTTTTTCCTGTTTATAGAGAAATATACATATATGTGTTTTTTTTTTTTTTTTATTTATAGGTGAACTAACGGCTGTATGGTGGAATTCCTGTGGATTGGTGTTTTCTTGATGCCTTGAATGGAACTCCACTGTTATATTTGGTGCTGCGTATGGATATGTCCGTTTTGATGAACTGGGTAATCTGCTGCCTGTAAGTGGATTTATATGGTAAAGTTATTCATGTTGTTGTTTTCACTCTCCCGAGGTGGTCGGTTTTTGTATAGCGCTACTAGGTTTAATAGAAGGTGGAATTATGCATTTTAGTGATGGGTTTATTGGTGCCTTAGAGGAAGTAGCAGAATCAGGTAGAAGGAATAAATCCATATCTGTTGTCCATTTTAACTGCGAATGTCTGAAATCGTTTGGAGAAACACAGTTGATTGAATCTGTTGGCGAAATTAGATCTTGAAATTGGGTGATAGGTGCCTACTTGAAGACAAAACTAATTTGTTTTTGAAGAACAAAACTAATTATTTCATCCTAACCTACCATCAATTGTCACCTCTAGACCTTCATCTGTAAGGTGTAGTGCCGTAGTTCCATCTGGGAATCTATTAGATAGGAATCGGTCTTTCATTTTCTTGTTCTTTTCCCACAACAAGACCTTCAATTCGTTGAATGCATTAACATTCTGGATTATCAAAGTTTATATATGGTAAATAAACCCAACACACGGAAATGAATAACCCATCCTTGCACCATCACTAACCCATCATTAGATTACTGTGGAAGAAGAAGAAGAAAGAAAAGGCATGTGCACACTTCTTTATCTCTTCTTACAGTTTCCTTAATTAATAAATTATCTCAAGAAGAATTTTTTTCATCTTTGCTGTTGGTTCAGCCAGTTGTTCTGTCATGTTTTTGGTTTTTAGGTTAAACATATTTGTATTTTCTTTTTTGTTTTTCACGTACTGAAAGGCATGGACAATGCCTTATTGTCACAGTGGCTGGGAGAACTTCAAACTCGCCACATGTCTCGGGTTCGAATCCTGGGACATGCAGAAATATTTCGCAGTGGCTAGGAGATGGTATAAACTCGCCACGCCCCCCCTCTCTAAACCGATAACAAAAAAAAAAAAAAAACCTATTGAAAGGCATGTACACACTTTTACTACTGATCTGTTAACATTAAAGGAGTACACACTTTTACCACTGATCCGTTAACATTAAAGGAGTATCGTAGCTTATTGGTGTACAAAATACATGGTATTGTATATGGATTGATTCTTATAAATAGAGGAGAGGAGTTGGAGTAGACTTTTCTCTAGTAGACATTTTCTATAGTAGAATTTTCTTCAATTTTCTATTATGGGTTCATTTTCTTTTCACATGGTATTAGATTAGCATCGATCCTTTCTCTCCTATTTCCTTTCTTCCTCTCATGGCGACAATCCATCCTTCTTCTCCCAACTCAATACAATCCTCCATTACTCTGGCAATCTCCACATCTTTCAGTATATCATCTTCTTCTTTATCCACTACCCTTAACATCTCTCATCATTTTCATACTTCAATGGATCAGAGCTCTTATCTTAGTTGGAGGTCTTAGTTCCAAGATGTGCTACCCATTCATGATCTCCAACACATTATATATACTTCTTCTCCCACTGTAACTCTTTCTTCTGGTATGGATAATCTGTAGTTTATAATATGGGTCAAAATTGATTGACTTATTCTCAGTTGGATGAAGGTTACGGTATCATCTTCTATACAAATCACGCTTCTTCCTTGCAAGATTGCTCAGGAAGCATGGTCTTCACTTGATCGTCATCTGTCTCCTAATTATTCCAAGATTCACGTTCGTTCCATTCATGATCTTTTTCATTCTCTCCAAAAGCTTGCTAATCAAAGCATGATGGATTACTTATTGCCTGTTAAGCCATACTTTGATACCTTTTGGTTGTTGGATCTCCCATTTCAAACTTCGATCTAGTTGATTTTGTTGTCAATGGGTTGGGTAACAAGTATAAAGAATTCATCACCTCGTTACATTTCCGTCCATCTACCACGTTTAATGGGCTCTTTGATCTTTTTATTCAAGAAGAAAGTCTCATGAAACGTCTCACTGGTTCTTCTCTGGTGAGTACCACTCTGACTGCAACTGATACAGCCAGAGCTTCTGGTACGTCGATAGAGTCCAATACTACCACTGCTTCTCATAATGCCACAAACAACAACTCTTTTCGAGGACGTGGACAAGGTCAAACCAAGGGATAGGGTTGTGGCTAAGTTGGGGGAGGCCGTATTCCATTTTATCTTCAAGGTGCATACTATCTTAGAGGTGTCATTTTTTCCAATGGTGGAGTTTCTTCTAATCCGATGACCAAACTATCGTTGTTGCCCACTCCTTCTACCGTCAATAATAATTTCGCTTATAAGATCTACAACAGGCAAGGTCACACAACACGATTTTGCTAAGAGAAAGCAATTATGCCTACTCCACTGATACTTTCTCCGATGCCCTCTCATTAGTCTCCGTTCAAGCCCCTACTGACAACAGCTGGAGCTTGGATTCCAAGGCTTCCCAGCATATAATGCTATCTCTCTCCAACCTCACCAATGCTCAACCATATAAAGGTACTGATTCCATCCTGATTGGTAATGGGTATTGCTTGCCCATCACCCACACTAGCTCTTCTTTTATTTCGACTCCTATTGGTACTCTTCCTCTTCAAAACATCCTCTGCGTCCCCACTCTTACTAAAAGCTTGCTCTCTATTTAGCATTTTGCTTTTGATAACAACTGTATTTTTCTACTTAATTTTGATGAATTGTTTGTTAAGGACAAATCCATTGGAAAACTCTTGTTGCATGGCCTTGGTTCTCGAGGCCTCTATCATGTTCCTAGTCATTCCTCTCCTTCTATATGTGCTTATTCCAGGGAATGAGTTTCATCATTAATTTGGCTTGCCATGCTTGGTCATCCTTCACCTTCTATCCTATGCATTGCTCTCAATGACTTCTCTCTTTCTATTCATGGTTCTCCTACTTAAGTTTCTTGTCACACATGTCCTTTGGAAAAATCCACCCAGCTTCCTTTCACTCGCTAGGAGATCATGGCGTCTTGATCTCTCAAGCTCCTTGACCTTGACGTCTAGGGACCGGCATCAGTTCCATCTATTTCTGGTGTTAGGTTTTATCTTGCTATTGTTGATGATTGTACTAGATATACTTGGTTCTTTCCATTGATAAGAAAATCTGATGTTTTCAATGTTTTTCAAAATGTTAATCGAATGATAGAAAACTTTTTCTCTCTTCATGTTAAATCCCTTCAATCTGATGTCTTCATTTGTTTTTCCTCTTTATCTTCAAGCTCATGGTATTTTCCATTGAGTTTCTTGTCCATATACTACTCAACAAATGAGTTAATTGAGTATAAGCGTAGGCATTTGACTGAAATGGGAAAGTGTCTCCTGTTTTAGGCTAGATTGCCTACTCATTTTTGGGCTAATGTCCTTGCTACAGCTGTTTGTTTAATCAATAGATTACCATCCCCCATTCTTCAAAATCTCTCACCGTATGAACACCTGTTTCATCGACAACCTCATTACTGGTTGCTATGTGTATTTGGGTGCTTATACTTTCCTCTTCTCACACTTTACACCAAGCACAAGCTCCAATCTCACTCTGTCTCATGTATATTCCTTGGTTATGATGTGTTCCACAAGGGTTTTCGATGCCTTGATTTTACCATCGGAAAAATTTATATATCTCAACATGTAACCTTTGATGAACTATTTTCCATTTGAAAACTTTAACTAAATCATCGTCTCAAGTAGCCCTAATACTTCGTCTTTCTTTTCTTCTATTTTTTCCTCATCTTCAAGCATTCTCTCCTCATCTTCTTCTCAAAATAACTTACCACTATTTGACACTTATGATCATATTCCCAAAAAGTTTCAAAGCATAAAACAAATACTAAAATCAACCCATCCTTATCCTCTTTTGTTGGCTCTCTTTGCTGAGTCAACCGATGTTCCACTTCATGAGCCATCGTGTTACTCAAAGGCCAAAGATTTTCCACATTAGCGTAAAGCAATGCAAGAGGAGTATGATGTTCTTATTCAAATGAGCACCTAGGTGTTGGTTCCTTCTTCTTCTTCAATGAACATTGTGGGTTCTAAATGGGTGTATAAGGTTAAACGCAAAGTTGATGGTTCTTTAAATGGCGTAAAGCTCGTCTCAAAGTTAAGGACTTTAACCAACAAGAAGGCATCGACTATGACTAAACATTTGGCCTAGTGGTGAAATCAATCACCATTCGAACAATTCTGGCACTTGTTGTATCACATCAATGACCCATTCAACAGTTCCATGTGTGCAATGCATTTCTTCAAGGATTTCTTACTAAAAATGTTTATATGAAGTAGCCCCCTGGTTTTGTTGATTCTTGCTTTCCAAATCACATATGTCAACTATGGAAAGCAATCTATAATCTCAAGTAGTCACCTAGAACATGGTATGTGTGTCTTCAACAATTTCTTCTCACACAGGGATTCTTCAACGGTAAATCAAATTCCTCTTTCTTTTTTAAATGAAGTACCTCGACCTTTATCGCTATACTAGTTTACGTTAATGACATTAATGTAATTGGCGTACATCTCACTGATGTGAATAACTTCATAAAGGTGTTGTGCTCAACATTTGATTGCCAGTACCTTTCCTTAGAATAGAGGTCTCAACCACTTCATCTGGTATAGCCCTTACTCAAACTTGTTATGTTGCAGATCTCCTTTCAAAGTTTGGGGTGGCAGATTGTAGCCCATGCTCGACATCGGTAGCAATTGGTCCTAAAATTTCTTCGAATGCAGGACCATTGTTAACCAATCCAATGGTACACAGAAGCTTGGTCGATGGAATAAATACCTGATGATGACTCGACTAGACATTGTTTTTACGGTTGCTTCCGTATCTCAATTCCTAAAGGCACCTTGTATTGATCATCTTTGAGAAACCAAACGCATTCTCTGTTATATCAAGGGCACTCTCAACATGGGTCTCTCTTTGAAAGTATCTTTCTCCAAACATCTGGTTGCCTTTTCGGATGCTAATTAGGTTGACAATTCGAACACGAGACGATCTATAATGGGTACCTGTATCTTCTTTGGTCATAATCTTCTATCATGAATGGCAAAGAAGTAGCCCAAAAGATTGAGTGCCAAGTCTAAATATCGGGCACTTGCATCGACCATCGTCTATATACACTAGTTCTACTACTTGCTACGTGAACTTGGTGTTTTCCTGAACACTATTCCTCTACTACTGTGTGATAATATGTCTACCCTTTCTTTGACTTATAAATTGTTGTTCATTCTAGGTCTGGCATATTGAAATAGATTTGCACTTTATTCGTGAGTTGATTGTCTAGGACATTATCAAGGCTCGTTATCTACCTACTTCAAGTCAACTTCTCTTGATATGTTCACTAAGGGTTTAACATGAGATCATTTTCAACTCCTCTGATCCAATTTTTAGCTACATTCCACTCCACTTCGATTGCGGGGGAGTAAAGGAGTAATGTAGCTTCTTGTATAATCTGGATCCTTCTGTAATAATTCTGGATGTACAAAATAAATGGTATTGTATACGGATTGATTCTTATAAATAGAGAGGAGAGCAGCTTGAGTACTGCATGGTTTTTCTGCAGTACACTTGTATTCAGTTTTCTATTATGGGTTCGTTTTCTTTTCACAAACATCAGTAAGTCACAATGTTTCATGTCAAGCCTTCAGGTCTGCAAATCTATCGAAATCAACTTAAAGTTAAAACGCTAAGTCTTCAACATAATACATCTTATATCTGTGTTTATCCTGCTCGGTATATATATTGAATTTTCATGAGAAATTAACTGTATGTTAAATGATTCTGTAAAATGCAGCTCCAGTAA
>JAMKQA010006488.1:0-10252 GCA_024699735.1 Posidonia australis
AATATCTAGAGCTTAAATAAAAGGATAAGTGAAAGAGGAGTAAGGATCTTACCTTGCTTATGGTGTTTCCTCCTTGAAGGCTCAAGATAATATTTCCTGGTTGCTTTAGATGGGCTGAAAATGCTCTGGAATGTAAGGGTATCTCCAGGAAATGAGAGAGGGTTGCTGGTAGTAAGTGAATGGCTTAACCAAAGAGTGATGAGTTGCCAAGTGTTCCAAATGGTTGCCAATGGAGGTTTTTTATAGAGTCCCACAAGGGTAACTCCCAAGGGATGCAGACAGCCTTGCAAACAAAGAGCCTGGCGTAGATTCGCATGGAATATCCGATGGCGAGGGTTACAAGCACGGGAGATGGAAAGCTAGTAGCCAGCACCCTAAAAAGAGGCTATGCGCCAGCTTGGTGCGCCAGGATGGTGCTCCTAATAGGTAAGCCACCTTGGTGCTCGAGCTAGGTGCGCCACTATAGTGCTCTTGCTTGGTGCTCCAGTCAGGTGCTCCACATTGGTGCTCTCCACTAGCTATCTGAATTGCTAATTGGGCCACGAGCTTGCTATGGGCTTGTGGTCGGTTTATGCAATGATCTCTGGCTAGTTAAAAGGTTGAGTAGGATTCAAAAGTGGTTGAGCTTCCTGCATCCAAAGCAACATCTAGAGAGTTACCTATGAGCCACCTCAAAATCGGGGTGTCTACAGGGACAGAATGGCAATACGTCCTACGCCAAAGCCATAGAATGAGGAACCAGAACTGTCCTTTGTAGATTATGGGTGGACACAAGAGAGGAGAAGATGCATGTTTTCTAAGATGATCATTCATGCGATATGCTTTTGTCTGTTTTACTTACGTTCTATTAAGCCAGAGGGAGAAAGTGAGGATTTGTCGCTAGTCATGCCTATTTATTTGTTTTTGAGTTTGAGCTCAAACTCAAAAGGCAAATAAAGGCTCTGGTGTGGTAATCTAAGGCTTCCAGAAGATCGAGGGGAAGAAAGGGAATGTGTAGGTGGCTAGATGCATGAATTACTGTGTGTGTGCTTCCCCTGACTTACCTGGCTGTCAGGCCTATCTTCTCCAGTGAGCTTGCTTGTGAGAGGTGAATAGAGGCCCTGGTGCATCAATTGGAGGCCCTTGGAAGGTTAAGGAGGTGGTGAGGAAGGTGTGCAAGTGTTGGATGCAAGGAAGGCTATGTGTGTATGCTCCCTGACCTAACTCACTGTCAACGTGATCTCGCTAGCGAGCTCGACTTCAAGGAGCAAATAGAGGCTCCAGCGTGCCGACTACACCTCAGGAAAGTCGAGCAAACAAAGGGGAAGAAGAGGACTGAGGGAGAAGAGGAGGACAAAGGGAGGTGGCTGAACTTTACGTGCTCTCTCCTCTCTCTCTGCCTTACTGCATGGCTTGACGCAGAGGAGAGCGGTCTGGACATGGAGTCTACGTGCATTCTCTTCCTCTCCTCATGTCTGCACGGACTCAGGGACGAAGGAGGAGAAAGGGCTGCCTGCTAGTGAATGAATCTGACGCATACATGCTTGGAAAGTGAGAATGCTTACTTATAGCAGCGTCTTCTCCGACAACGACGACTCCTCTAGCTTGAGCTCTGCGGCGTTGGAGGTTGGAGCTTGTAGGGGGCTATTGGAGGTTGTGGGGAGTGAGGAAGAGGATGAAGAGGATGACAGGTCTGAGGGGCTGAGTTTACATGCTTCTCTCCTCCCCCTTCTGCCGCATGGGTTTGTGGAAGAAGGAGATAGTGGCCTCTCTTCTGCCCAAGCTTCCTTCCTACCTCTCCTCCTTTCTTCCAGCTAATCGGGTGGACTGAGCTCAATAAGCTCAGGCATGCACTGAAGATAGAAGATCATTCCGCTCCGGCTAGGAAGATTCTCCTCCTTTCTCACCAGTCCATCGCCAATCCTTTTATAGTTGAGGAGGCTTACCATCGTAACAACCCACTAGCCAACTTCCTAACAAACTCCCTAACAAACCTCACCCTTGTAACAACCCGAATCAACTCTAACAACCGGCTCCTCAGCTTAAAAAAACTCAAAACTAAAACACTACCATCTCCTCCTCTCTCCTCTCCCTACATGATGCATGGGCTCAAGGTGGAGGCTTGGTGGTGGATGGGTTGTTGATGGTGGATGACGACTGAGCTGTGAGGTGAGGGAGAGGTGGCTGTTTGGAGGAAAGAGAGGTTCTGGGATTGGAGGTGCTCAGGCTACGGTGGAGGATTGAGGATGGAAGAGGTGGCTGGCTTTGTTTTTCTCCTCTCTTCTCTTTTTCTCTCTCCTTCAACGTAAAGATAGCTGGCTAGGTTTTCCTTAGGTCCATTCGATTGGCTTTGGTTTGGGCTTAAGCATGAGTGGTTTGCATGAGCTTGAATGTAGGCTTGCAATGTAAGGGTTTGGGGCTTGGCTTGGTGTATTGATTGATCCACTAGGGTTTTAGATTAAAACAAGAAGTTTAGGCTAGTTTTGTGGATAAAATTAGGTTAAGATGTTTAGTTGGCTTTGGGGAGAATGGTTGGGTGTCCAGCAACTAAAGCATCCATTCCAGAGAAGACTGCCTATAATCCTAAAAAACCAAGGTGTCTATAGACGCACCTCCACAGGCCGCTGGTCACACCATGTTGCCGCACCCAAGCCATCGTTGTCCTCACGCCGCTGTTGCCGTTCATGCCGTTGAATGGAGCCGCCCACCACACCACCATTGAGAAGAGCACTGTAGGAACACACATAAGGTCACCGCTGTCACTGGAGGAGAAGGGCAGAGAGTAGCAAAAGGGAGAAGTGTTGAGATAGAGCTACCCAACGTGTAGGACGACGGCTTTAAGGGGTTTCAATGTTGAATGGTCAAAGCTAGGCGTTCAATGAAAAGAACCAAAAGCATTAAATGACAAAAAACGGGCGTACAATAATTCTAGGAAGTTAAGGCATTAAATGCTTAATCTATAGCGTTCAACATTGAACGCCCCAGAAGAGACATCCAACACTTATAACACAGGGAGTCATCTAAACTTTGCCTTATCCACTCAAAAATTGTGCAGAAGCATAAAATCAAAAAGGGCTGCATTTTATTATTAAAAAAAGGACTACACTCATGACATCTTTTATTTCTTTGCAGACTCATTACAAGATTTAGGTTTCACACCCTCGTACCAAATTTCATAAGTCGCAAAGGAAATGGCATCGCAGTCTATGCACCTACCCTCTTGAGAAGAGAGGATTCGATTCCATTTTTTCCCATCCCAGATGCCAGCATAGAAGTATACTTGAGCAATGTCCCCTAAAGAGCCCCTTTGACGTGGAAGGAGCATGTTCGAGGAGCACGACATTGAAGGAATAGTGGGGGGAATACCCAGCATGAAGAAGCAATGCTGGGGGTTGTAACGCACGAATTTTGTTGCCCCAATCAAAGTCAAGAAGTACTCACAATCATATGGCACTCAGAACGTCGAAAGTCAGTTGAAGAGATCCATCTACGGCTTCACTTCACACGTGGAGATGCGGCAGACATACATACTCCTCCAGTGAAAGATTGGCATCAAGAGCATGTAGCAGAATGTGTTTGTCCAGCCATCTCAAAACTAGAAAAGGAGACCCAAAGAACGGCCTCCCACGCATGAAATGGATAGACCGCGGATGGTGAATGCCAGTATCAATTGACTTAAGATCTTCTCTAGGTTACGGATGCTCATACACATAAGCTCCACATGGTACGTGTTGATAGTAAGGTTCTCATTAGGACAATGTACCAACCCGCCAATCAAGATGAAGATGCATTCCAAGTAGGTGGCTTCAAAGCGAATGTGGTCTTTTTGCTTAAAAAAAACTTCCATAATGAGGCAAGGTTGATGCATCCATCTAACACCAAGTCTTTGGGGACAGTCATAGATCCAAAATGTGTTTTACAAGAGAAAAAGAGCCCACAATCCCAATCGAAACAAGATAGGCATCCCGCGAATCAATAGTGGGGTCAACTGGATGAAGACCCAACAACGCACTTATCTCCTCCAAAAGAATGGTAAGCTCACCAAAAGATGTAAAGAAGGTATGAGTCAATGGGTTCCACAACCCATTGAGCTCGAACAATGCCTTCTAGTTAATAGGCTAGCGTAGCATCCGAAGGGCTTGACAGAGGCCAGCTTCCTCCAGATGCTCCTTGAACTTCTTTAGCGCCCAAGAACGAAAGGTGTGGACCCAGTTGAGTTGATATGCCTTACCATCTCGATCATTATTGGGAGAAGTCAAGAGCTAAATGAAGAAAATAATGAATAGGAGAAGAAATAAAGAGAAAAGAAAAGAAAGAAAAATTAGTGTAGCAGGAGAGAAAAATAATAATACATACCTTCCCACTCATCAGGAGATTCATGAGATGACTAAGAACTATCTCCAGTCGGTGCTGCACATGGTCAAAGGGGGATGAAAAATTGGCCACCTTGAAGGCACGACAAGGAATATCACCTAAGTCCAAGAAACCAATAGGAGATGCCTTAACAGCAAAAAGGAGTAAAGAAGAAGAAGGTTTATGGTGAACTCAGAAGACATGCTAGGGAAGGTTTATATAGGCATGAACACCCCAAGGAAGGTAACAACAATGAAGAAATCAGATCCAATCAAAAAGATTACTTCCCAATTAACAATCACAGGAAATCAAAGTTGTGCGTTCAACGTTAAACGCCATGATTCGGGAATACAATAGCTCCAGAAAATAAAGTGTAGAACGCTACATTTTGGGAGTTTAATGCAGACAATTAGCAAAAAAGGAGGCAAAGGAAAACAAAATCCAATGTAACTAGTTGGAATGAGGTCAACCCCCTTTGCCCAACACCTGAGAACATCATGGGCCTCGTGATCGCTAAATTATGTGTTGTAAGACGACGATTATTGCAAAGAATATTGGCTATACTCAATGAAGCAAGACCAGATTACAACAAACTACATCCATGAATATGTCAGACCTCTTTAGATAGTGAGCCAAATTCCTGAGCTATCCTAGTATATAAATTGAAGCAGGTCATGATGGAAGAACCTTACTATTTAGAGTCATGCATTGCATGTCGACACCACCCTTGCATTTCTTCCATCATACATCCATGTATAAGTGCATCATGTTGCATTCTGAGTGACTGTCGAAGCTGAGCATCCCAAATCATGCCCAACTCTTTTAGACTTCCTCGCCCAAGTGTCGATTGTCTCTTTTCAATATCTTTTAGAATTTCCTTGCCCAAGTGTTGATTATCCTTTTTAGACTTCCTCACCCAAGTGCTAGTTGTCTCTTTCAGGATCTTTGAAGATTTCCTCACTCGAGTGTCGGTTATTCTCTTCTAAACTTCTTCGCCCAAGTGTTGGTTGTCTCTTTTAGTATCTTTTAGGATTTCCTCACTTGAGTTCTAGTTATCCTCTTCTAGACTTCCTCGCCCAAGTGCCAGTTGTCTCTTTCAGTATCTTTTAGGATTTCATTGTCCGAGTGTCGATTATCCTCTTTTAGACTTTCTAACCCAAGTGTTGATTGTCTCTTTTAAAATCTTTTAAGATTTCCTCGTTTGAGTGCCAATTATCCTCTTCTAGACTTTTTCACCCAAGTGCCAGTTGTCTCATTTAGTATCATTTAGGATTTCCTTGTCCATGTGCCAGTTATCCTCTTCTAGACTCCCAAGTGCTGGTTGTCTCTTTTAGTATCTTTTAGGATTTCCTCACCCGAGTGTTGGTTATCCTCTTTTAGACTTCCTTGCTCAAGTGGCGGTTGTCTCTTTCAATATCTTTGAGGATTTCCTCGCCCGAGTGTTGGTTATCCTCTTTTAGACTTTGTCGCCCAAGTGCCAGTTGTTTCTTTTCAATATCTTTTAGGATTTCCTCGTCGGAGAGTCGGTTATCCTCTTTAGACTTCCTTGCCCAAGTGCTGGTTGTCTCTTTTTAATATCTTTTAGGATTTCCTCGCTTAAGTGTCGGTTATCCTTTTTAGACTTCCTCGCCCAAGTGTCGATTGTCTCCTTCATAATCCTTTAGGATTTCCTCGTCTGAGTGCCGATTATCCTCTTCTAAACTTCCTTGTCCAAGTGTTGGTTGTTTCTTTCATAATCTTTTAGGATTTTCTCGTCCTAATATCAGTTATCCTCTTTTTAGACTTTCTTTCCAGAGTGTCGGTTGCCTCTTTCAAAATCTTTTAGGACTTCCTCGCTAGAGTGTCGGTTGTCTTTTTCAACCTTTTAGGACTTCCTCGCCCAAGTGCTAGTTGTCTTTTCAAAATCTTTTAGGATTTTCTCGCCCGAGTACCGGTTATCCTTTTTAGGCTTCCTCGCTTAAGCATTGGTCGTCTTGCAGTCTCTTTTAATTTGACCCCCTCGGACAACCCTCGAGGCCGTGTCCCTTAGTTTGACCCTCTCAGGCAACCCTTGAGGCTATGTCTCTTAGTTTGACCCCCAAGGCCGTGTCTCTTAGTTTGACTCCCTCAGATAACCCCCAAGGCTGTGTCTTTCAATTTGACTCCCTCGGGCAACCCCTTGAGGTCGTGTCTCTCAAGATCAATTTTCAAGTGTTGGATGTTTTATCCAGGTCGATCCTCTCGATCTCTTATCCAACCTGGTGGTAGCAAGTGTTGAATCTCATTCCTCCTTCTAAAAAGCCCCTGAGTCGTGTCACGTGGGAATATTGTCAAGCCTTGAAGCTAGTTTTGTGTCGAAACCATCTTCAATGATGGGCAATCTGTAGATATCCCGTTTTGGTACTCCCCGATCTTCTTTGGATCATGACATAACCAATTCCAACCTTAGAAGTGCACCTCTCCAACTCAGAAGCTTTGATAACAATTCTAGGGTGTAAAACAGCCAAAGATTGGCGTTCTACATTGAACACCTAGAAGTCGACATTTTATAACCCACAGTCCAGTTCTTGCCTTTTCAGCCCACTTGCCTTATTTGGACGAGCTCTGAAATCAACATTGCTTCTTACCATTGATAGAGGTCATCAATATCCCTTGATTTTAGCAATCTCTGGCCCAATCATCTCTAGTCCAATTTTGGCAAGTTAGCTATTTGGGAGTATAGAACGCCCCCATCTAGTCATTTTATGTAGAACACCCATTCGTTAGTGTTCTACACCTAGTGACATAGGCATTCCACGTTAGTAACTTTCCTTGAGTGGCAAAATTTTGAATTTTGAATTGTTACCATTCTCAAATGACAATGAATCTAATCCGATGCTAATCAGGGCTTAATCAATGTTCAATTAGCCATTAATTGATGATTATTTACTCGAAGCTGGCAGATGACATCGGAAGGGTGTAGAACAGCTAGGTGTTGGCGTTTTACGTATATAGAATAGTCATTTATCGGCGTTCTACGTAAAACTCCCTCATTTGGGCGTTCAACACCTCAAAGATGAAAATTCCTTGCTAAAACTTCCTTTTTTGAAAGCCTTACCTTACCAAGACTTGTTCACTCACCTACGTAGGTGGGTAACCTTCCCAACAAGGAGGTAGAAAGGAATCATTAGAGAATCATCATAAATCATCTAGAGATTATTGTAAAAATTATTGAGAAAATTGTTAAGAGAGTGAGATCATCTAGAAAAGGCGAAAGAGAGAAGAGAAGTTCTAAGCTCAAGTTCTTTTCGTTGGATCCGACCATGTCACGTCGACATTCTACATCTCCCACACTCAAAAGGGGGGTTTTCTTAATAGATCTTGTATATCATTTTTCATTTTACCACATTAATAGTTAGGCATTTACATTAGTCGCAACTGGAGGGACTAAAAACCCCTCAGGTAAATATTCATCCTCTATTCTATGTCCATAATTTGTTCTGTAGAATCATTTACTACACTTTATTAATCCGCATTTTTCTTATTATTGTTTTGCAAAGAAAAGTAGAGGAAGGAGAAGCTCATTTGCACAAGCACCCTTAAGTGGCGCTGGTGACGTCTCAAGGTAGTTGAACTCACAACATCCACACCTCTCCTAGGAATCTCTAGGGCTAGCGAAAGCGAACCAAGAGTGGTGATCACATTGTCTTCATCCTACGTGGAGGGAAGAAGTCAAGACATAAAGCAAGGGACACAGCAGAGGTGGCAAAATACATCAAGGCATGTAGAACGTCCACTTCCTCCAAAATCCCACATTCACAGACGATTCAAGATTTATGGCCTTTAGTGTGGTCTTCTCAATATAGAATGTCTACTTTCGGTAATGGTTTTAAAATGTTTTGAAATAGTTTTCCAAAAGAGTTTTGGAAAAAGAACTGCATAGTTTTGCAAAAAATTTAGAAAGAGTTTTCCAAGGATTTCTGTTTGTGGTGAGACCAAGAGGCTGAGACAAGTGTTCATCGGATCCTGGAGATATGATACTCCTTGATTACGTTCACGAGGTCGAGGCTGAGGTCCATGGGTCAAGGTGCTAGCTAGACTTGGAGGTATGATACTCCACTAGTTCCGGGTGACGAAGACCCAAGGTACTAACTATACATAGTAGTGTTGTGGAAACTGACCTCGGGAGTATGAGACCTCTATGTAGCTAGACAAAATACTCTAGTTAGTATGGGTACCAAGACTGGTAGGAACCACATAGTTGAAAGACAGTACCGACGGAGGTCGAGCACGCGTCCTTGGTTGTAGTTGCTAAGTTACTGTGCGGTATTATAGGGCCCTAGGGTGAGAGAGACCTAGGCTTTCCCTTAGTAATGGTGTTGACTAGGTTTGGGGTAGGAGGCCTCAGGTTCCTGAGCACCAAAGGACGTCGTGAGGGCGCACCCCATGTGTGTGTGCTATATGTGATATAATGAGGCTTGTGAGCCAGGGCGGTTGGGCTTATACACATGGTGGGTCACCACGTCAATGCAATTAAGAGGATCAAGAATCTCCAGCAGTTGCTTGTGGCCAGTGTCAGTTGCTTGGCATTGAGAAGCACAACATAGTGTTGAGGGTCCTACCGAAGAGGCAAGGACGCCGAGTTGAGTAGGCTACGACTGTCCATGGCAATGCAGTGAGTTCAGGATTCTTGTCTCCTACGACTGCTTGTGAGTAGTGCTTATTATTTTATTGCACCGTGAGTGGCGCTGTAGTTTACTTGAGTTACAGATTTATGTTGTTTTTTGAGATATGAATTATATGAGATTTTGGAGAAAAGGCTCTATGTTTGATATGATTTTTTGTGGTTTTGGAGCAGAGGCTCCGTGCTGGCTTTTATGTGTTGTTGTGGTGGGCGTTCTTGATACTAGTAAGAGTGTTCAGACACCATTTGTTATCTAATCTGCATGGTGATTGTGTAGGATCAGGCTGTGTGCATAAAGGTTTTGAAAAACATGCATATGGTTTTGAAAAAGAAAAGAAAAGAAAATGGCTTTTAAAAGACATGTTTTAAAGAGTTTATTGCTTGTTGAGCAATAATAAATTGCCAATTGTAGTGTCGTGGCATCCAAGAGAGATGCTAGAGCTGTGCGTGTGTTTAGGTGGGATGTGTACTGGGTAACCTTTCAGTGGTCACTCACATGTGTTTTCCTTTGGTGTTTTTCATAGGTGCAGGATAGGAGTAGGAGGTCACTAATGCATGAAGAGCTAGAGTCACTCTGCCACACATCAGGGATCCTGGTGAGTGTTTAGTAGTTTAATTTTATTTCAGTTAATAGTGCTTTTATTTATGTTGCTCAAAATTGGATTCAGTTCATAGCTAATTAAAAAAAATGTAACTAGGTTGAGAGGTAACGACTTGGAGTCAGGTCGTTACAACCTAGTCAAACATGTCATCTACTCCGACAAATGATGCTTGCTCCTTGCTATATTTTGGTTCAACCTTCGATAACCTTTATGTAGTTGAAGTGAACTGTCTCTTTCCTTGGTGAGCAAGGCAGGCACACCCCAATGTGACATACTCTACTTGATAAATCCTTTGTCCTGTAACCCCTGAATTGCATCCATTTTCCCACAATTCTACAGATGCAATCTTGCATAGTGCCTTAGAATTAAGGTCTCTCCTTGGCATCAGATTAATAAGGAACTCAATCTCTCTGTGTGGCAACAGTCAAGGTAATTCCTCAAGGAAGCCATCAGGATACCTGCAACACACTGGAGTGTCCCACACTCCCCAGAGTTAGTGTGGACGAATCAACCACACTGACAAGATACCCCACACAACTCTTTAGACCTGTCAATTGGGTCGTGTCGTGTACTTATCGTGTCAGACTTATCGTGTTATCGTGTCTACCATTTTTTTACTAATATTTCTTGTATTGTGGAAAAATTATACTTGATTACTAATAATACAATAATTTTA
>JAMKQA010006489.1:0-11724 GCA_024699735.1 Posidonia australis
TGCAGACATGCGATTGGTTTAGCGTAGTGCATATAGTCTGGAGTCTGCTAGCCGCACACGCAGGTTCCTGGTGGTTGGATATTTTACTGTTTAGCTTTAGTTTTCCCGTAATTTAATTTGTTTAAATTATTGTGGAAAATTTGGGACGTGACAGCAGCCAATAGCCTACTATGGATCAGATCAACCTTATCGGTATACAGTTGCACAAGCTTAGGACCAATCAACTGACGCTCGCCACCTTGCTCTAGTAAATTGACGATCTGCATGACCTACCATACAAAACTTCATACGGTGTCATCCCGATGCTCGAGTGATAGCTATTACTGTAGGCGAACTCAATCAACGGGAGATGGTCCTCCCAACTCCCTTGCAGGACTAGGACACATGCTTTGAGCATATCTTCTAGTTTCTTGATAGTCCTCTCTGTCTGACCATCCGACTGAGGATGAAATATCCTACTATAGTTGAGCACTGTGCCAAAGGCCTCATGCAGTGTTCTCCAGAACCTTGAGGTGAACTTTGTGTCTCTGTCCGACACGATCGACACTAGAACACCATGCAACTGAACCACCTCAGAAACATACAGCTCTGCCAAACAATGCATTGGAAGCTTCACCCGAATAGCAAGGAAGTGAGTAGACTTGGTTAGTCGATCCACGATCACCCACACAGTGCCGTTCTTTCTCTGAGTCCGCGACAAACTAGTCACAAAGTCCATGGAGATATGCTCCCACTTCCACATAAGAATATCCAATGGCTCCAAGGTCCCTTTAGGTCTCTGGTGCTCTGCCTTGACTAGTTGACAGGTTATACATCTCGCCATATGGTCAGCAGCATCCCTCTTCATGCCAAGCCACCAAAAGTTTAGGTTTAGGTCTCGGTACTTCTTCATACTCCTAGGATAAATAGTGTACCTAGACCGATGTGCTTCATCAAGCAACCTATGCCTGTCTCTTTATGTTGGGGCATGTACAGACATATATCATATCTCAGCTCTTTATATGCCCCAACAGAGAAATGAGGCTCTCCACCAACCTCTAGCTTCCCAAACACTGTCAGAATAAATGGATCCAGCTGCTGACAGGTGACAATAAACTCTACCAGTTTGGGGCGAATAGACAGGTTAGCCACCCAAGCACCAACCATTCCCTGAGTTTGCCGCTTCAGCTTGTAACTCACCAAGTCCTCCAGTATGGTTCACTCCTTGACCATCAGGTTTGCCAACACGTGCGTACGCTGACTTAGGGCATCAACGACCACATTGCCCTTCCTAGGATGGTAGGACAAGCTGAAATCATAGTCCTTTAGATACTCCACCCAACAACATTGTCTTAGGTTGATGTCCCTCTACGTGAAAATATACTTCAAGCTCTGATGATCGATGAAGACCTTAAACTGTTCTCCATACAGATAGTGTCACCAAAGCTTGTGAGTGAACACTACGATAGTCATATTCAAATCGTGAGTTGGGTTGTTCTTCTCATGATCCTTTAGCTGGCATGAAACATATGCGATAACATTGCTATACTGCATCAGAACACACCCCAACCCAACACCACTGACGTCACTATACATAGTGAAGCCACCACTTCCAGATGGCAGAGTCAACATAAGGGCAGAAACCAGACGAAACTTCAACTCTTGGAAACTCGCCTCACAATTTTGGTCTCAACAAAACAAAACTCCCTTCCTAGTCAACTCTGTCAGAGGAATGGCTATGATGGAGAAATTCAAGATGAACCTCTTATAGTAGCCCACTAGACTCAAGAAACTCCTGATCTCCGCCACAATCCTGGGTCGCTTCCAACTACTCACCACCTCGACCTTGGCTGGATCCACTCTGATCCTTCTCCAAAAATCAAATGGCCAAGGAACATAACTTCACTCAGTTAGAACTTACACTTGGAGAATTTGGCATATAGCTAATGATGCCTTAGAGTATCCAAAACGTGAGTCTCCACATCAGGGGAGTAGACCAGCAAGTCATCAACAAAAACCACAATGAATTGGTCTAAAAAAGGGTTGAAAATCCTATTCATCAGATCCATAAACCCAGTCGGTGCATTGGTCAAGCCGAAAGGTATGATCGTGAACTTGTAATGCCCATACCGCTTCCGGAAAGCAATCTTCTGAATGTTTGAGTCTTGTATCCTCAACTAGTGATATCTTGACCTCAGATCAATCTTCAAGAACGCAGATGCAGACTACAACTGGTCGAACAGGTCATCAATGCGAGGCAAGGGATACTTATTCTTCACCGTGATCTAGTTCAGCATCCAATAGTCTATACACAACCAGAGCGAACCATCCTTCTTACGGACGAACAAGACAGACGCTCCCCACGGAGACACACTTGACATGATAAATCCCTTATCCAGCAACTCCTACAACTGAGTCTTGAGTTCTCGCAACTCCGTTGGTGCCATGTGATAGGGAGGCTTCGACACAGCACCAGAATCGAGGATTAGATCAATCAAGAACCCTACTTCCCTGTGAGGTGGCATACCAGGGAAATCGTTAGGGAAAACGTCAAGATATTCACACACCGCAGAGATGTTGTGAACACCCAACTTAGGAGAGTGGAGGTAACTATATTGGCTAGATACCTCACGCAACCCTTAACCAAAGACTTATAAGCCTTCATAGCCGAAATGACAAACTTAGGCTCACCCTGACACCCACCTTGCACAAAGAAAGATCCATCCTCAGGAGATCCAAAATAAACTCTCCTTCGAGCATAATTGATCAAAGTAGACTACTGTGCAAACCAATCTATGCCGAGTATCACATCATACTCCTGCATGTCCATCACGATCAGGCTGGTGTTGAACTCTCTACCATTCAACGTCACGTCAACAGATTGCAGATACTTCCATGCCAAACTATGCGCTCCCAACGACGTCACCACGCTGAGATGAAAGGCCAGTCTAGTTGGTCTCTCTCCCAATTCCGCCACTAAAGATCAGAGACAAAGGAGAAAGATCTCCTTGAGTCAAACAATACTTTGGCCATCCGACCAGCCACAATAAAAGAACCTGATGGTCAAGCAAAACAATAACACCACATCCATACAATCAGACAGATGTCTAGGTTATAAAGACATTACAATTATCTCAGAGGGTCACAAAACCAACTAATCATTCTTACCCTCAACTACATTTCTCGAAGTCCCAACACCTGGAGCTACAATGGTAAACACTCGTCCCCTAGTCGACTGCTATGGTGTGCTTCCTGCCTTCTTCGGTGGTTTTGCACAGGATCTTCGAACATGTCCCGTCTTTCCGCAGTTATAACACACCACCAAGGCTGAAGGTTGCTGAGGATGAGGACAAAATGGAGCAATGTGGCCCACCTGACCACAGTTGAAGCACTGGTTTCCACCGGGAGTACTGGATCCTATCTGACTGAAGCTAACTCCGCTACTCCCAGCAAAACTCCACCAGCCTGCAGAGGGAACATTGGACCTCCCCTTTTGCTTCTTCTTAGGGCTACATGAACTATTAGCACTTGGAGGATTGGAGAAAGAGAACCGGGAGGTAAAAGAAGACTTATCCTTCCCTTTGGGATGACTCTCCAGGTACTTCTGATGCTCTTCCTTGAAGCAATAAGCCATCCTAACCATATCCTACACAGGTACCGACAACCCATCACCTTCCCCCGTAGCTCTGGGTTCAAGCCATCCAAAAACTTTTGCGCCCGTTCCTCCTCAGACTCATAAGTAGGAGCGAAACGTTCCAACTAGGCGAACTCAGTCTCATACTCGAGTACCGACATCGTGCCCTACTCCAAACACCAGAAATCTAGGTGATGCTGCTCCTTCACATAAGCGAGGAAATACTTGTCATAGAAGGTTGCCTTGAAATCCTTCCACTGGATGCTGATAGTTACTGAGTCCGAGAACTTCAGCCGCCTCACAGACTTCCACCACTTATCTGCCTCACCATCTAGTAGATAAGTCGCCAACTGCACCCAATGCTCGTCTGGCACCTCATGCTCTCCAGCATCTTCACCACCTTCTCCAGCTAGGTCTCACTCTCCTCAACACTAACCTTACCCTTGAATGACGGTGGATGAAGCTTCGTGAACTGGTTCAGCCACGGGTCACCCGACAGCTCACTAGCACTACTTTTGCTGAATGCATGGGAGATCTCGTGTGCTAAACTTCGTAATTCGGCACAAACTGCCTTCCATCCACCCACATCCCCTTAAGGCTCGGATTCCCCGATAGAAGCCTTTCCCTTACATCCATGAGGAGGCATACTGTAAAGAGAGAGGCAAAACACCTGCACCACAAACAAAACAACAACTAGAAAACCATGAGGAAAATCAAGTGCAGACTCTACCATGCATGTAAAACCTATGAAGTCTCAAGACTAGACACCTTAGGTCAGGGCAACCTAGTGCACCTAGAGCTCTGATACAAGATTTGTATCGCCTCCAAATTCCATAATAATTTAAAACAATTTAAATTACAGGAAATTAAAAGCTAAACAGAATTATCAACTACTAGGAACCTGTTTGTACGGCTACGAGACTCCAGACTATGTGCATTATGCTAAAACTCAACTACATGCCTGCACCTACAACTTAAAACCACTAAGAACAAGCTTGAGTGACATAAGTCACTTAGCACGCACCCCACAAAAACAGTGGAAAACAAAACAAAACAAATTTTTTCTTTTAAAAACATTTTGCAATCATTTTCTATAAAATCTCACAAACTAGTCCCATAAGGTCGGAAACCACAGCAAACACGGCTCACACCAGCCAAAAGAGCAAATAGGGCCCTCAATAGTCAAAACCTCACACAGTGAGTCAGGAAGCCCGACGCTAGGCTATCAACCCGCAGACCACAACCCTAACCTCGAGATGATAATCAAGGAGTCTCATACCTCTAAGACCTGACGACTCTCCACCTCAGGAATCTCGACCCTTGACCTCAACTAGGGAGACGTGCCAGACCACCCGAAAATGTTGACACGATCCCACGATATCTCAGTCAGCACACAGAAAACCAGGAAAATCAATTTCCAAAACAGGCCAACTCATCTCTTTTGAAACCATTTTCAAAACTATTTCATATCTTTGGAAACTCTTTCAAAACTTCAACAAAACGACACATGAGGTGTCCCACGTGACCACCATTGATGGCCCACAATCCCACCTCAAATGGGTAAAACAAACCAATCCAAGAAATCCATGGAAAATCACATTTTATTAAACAACTAGACCCTGATTTGGCATATCGAAAAGGGTTCGCTGTACTGAAATCTCTTTGATCGGAAGACCGACTAGAATTGGTCGACCAAAATAGGTGCAAACATCCAAATCGGTAGATCGAAAACCGGACCAGTCGATCAAAAGTTCCTAGTTTAGTAGGCAAAATAAGACCGATCAACCAAACTGGGACACAACGGTCAACACTCATAGTCATAAACAGTAGACCGAGGAGATTCGACTGACCGAATTTTGATCAGAGGACTTAATCTAACAGAAAAAATAGCATACCAAAAAAGTTTGGTATGTCGTTTTTTGCAAAACTAGAAAACAACCCAGGGTACCCACTTACAAGATCGCCCAAAATAGACCAATGGGTGGACCCCTAAAACCAGTACCACAAAATCCAACTAAAACATATATTGTAGACCCTCTTGTCTACTCCAAATCCGCACAAACAAAACTAAAATCCACTCATCATGTAAGGAAAAATAAATTCGAGAAGCGACAAGGGTCGAAAATAACCCAAAACCACACAACGACATTAATGGCCATAAATACCATCATAAATCATCATAAATTCATAATAAATTCTAGGAATGTAAATTTACCTAGATTCCGTGCATTTCTATCATTTTCTACCATTTTAAATGATTTCTACTCATTGGATTTGTAACACCCGTAAAATTCATTTTGTAATTATTTACATTTTTATGAATTTTATTCCTAGACGGGTGTTATTGTTCCAAGGCCCGTTGTGTGGATTTGTGCTTTTGGGCTTGGACCTCATGTGTTGGCTTCTGTTGCGTGTCCCTGTGCGTGGTTTGACATTGTGCATTGTGACACTACGCATGTGGGACCCAGGTGTGGGTTCATGTGGGGCCCGCGTTCGTAAGCCGGTTAGTGGGAGAGAGTTGGTGAGCTGGCGTGGCTTGTGGTAGGCGGGATGCGTGGTTGTGCACGCGCTCAGCTACCACCTTGCATGGCTTTATAAGCCTATGTGTGTTGCCGACCAGCTCAACCTTCCTCTCCTCCTCTCCTTCTCCACGCATCTTCGTCTATCTCGAGCACGCCACTTCTCTTCCTCTTCCTCCCCTTCCACTCGTTCCCTCTCCCTCCACTCACTCCACCTTCCTCCTGTCTCTCTCTCTCCCTCCCTTGTTTCTCTCCTCCCTACAT
This sequence comes from Posidonia australis, assembly GCA_024699735.1. Taxonomy (NCBI): domain Eukaryota; kingdom Viridiplantae; phylum Streptophyta; class Magnoliopsida; order Alismatales; family Posidoniaceae; genus Posidonia; species Posidonia australis. The sequence continues at coordinate 6,397 of JAMKQA010006489.1, forward strand.
TCCCCTTCTCTGTTCCGTGTGCTCGTGGATCGATGGAGGCGTGCAGCGGCTCGTGACAATATGTGGAACTCGGGTGGTGTGCTCTTGTGGTCGTGTGAGCCCCAGTGAGGGTCATGGTTGTCGGAGTTGGCCGAAGGATCGTTTTGACCCTTATGCCTTTGCAATTTTATATCTTGATGCATAGTGAATGGATTTGGGTTTTGTTTATGTGGATTTGGAGTAGACTCAAGGGTCTACATCTTATGTTTTATGCAAGATTTTTGGTGTTTGTCTAGGGGGTCCGATCGGAGGTCCTAGTTTGAGTGATTTTGGACTGTAGGGTTTGGACTGTTTTCTGTTTTTCGTAGAATTATGCATATCGAACCACTTTGGTATGTCATTTTTCTGTCAATTTGGTCCTTTGGTCGAATTCGATCGTTCGATTTTGGACGGTTGACCAAATCATTGGATTTCGGTCGACCGAACAATCTTCGGTATACCGATTTTGGCTTAAGTGTCGACCGTTGACCTGATTCAGTCGATCGATCCATATCAGTCTACCGAACCTGGGGTTTTCGACATGCCAAATCAAGGCCCAAATATGTTTATAAAATTTGATTTCCAGAGGTTTTCCGGATTGGTTTGTTTTGTCCCATTGAGATGGGATTGTGGGCCGTCAGTGGTGGTCCCTTGGGACATCTGATGCGTCGTTTTGCCGAGGTTTTGGAAGAGTTTCTAAAGATATAAAATGGTTTTAAAAATGATTTCAAAAGAGGAGAGTTGGTAGATTTGGAAAATGGTTTTTCTAGGTTTCTGTGTGTGGGCCGAGATAGTGTGGGACCGTGCCAATGGGACCAAAGAATGTGACGACATTCTCGGGAGGTCGGGCACGACTCCTTAGTTGAGGTTGGGGGCTGAGATACCTGAAGCTGAGGGGCGTCGGGTCCTAGAGGTATGAGACTCCTTGACTGTCGTCTCGAGGCGAGGGTTGTGATCCGCAGGTTGACATGTATTGTGGCATGACGGGGAGGTATGATACTCCTACTGTCGCTGTGAGTACTAAGGTTTGGGTATCGTCGGGTGCGGAGATATGACACTCCCTGTGGTGGCCAATGCGGGTGGGGCACGTGCTTCGTAGTTGGTAGCATCTTGAGAGACAGGACAGCTTTCCCAGGAAGGGGTTGGTTTTTGAAGGTTCTCCAAAGAGTGAGAATTACGGGACGGTGAACACTCTTGCATAGGTTGGCCGTCACTATAGCAGTGCAGAACGTCGTAGTCGCTCCTTGGTGGACTGCGTGTGGCCGGAGTTTGGTTGCCTAACGTTGGACTTCCCGACTCATTGTGTGTAGTTTTGGCCATTGTGGGCCTTTGCTTGTGGTTTTGGGCTAGTAGAGCCCCAGTTGTGGTTTTGGCCGGTGTGGGCTTGGTTTGTGAGGATTTGAGAAATGGTTTGTGAAATGAATTTTAAAAGAAAATTAATTGTGCTTCGTTTTCCTGCTGCTTTTCTTGGGGTGAGTACTGGGTGACTTCTGTTGCTCATGCGTTTTCCTTGTGGTTTTGGTTTGCAAGTGCAGGCATGTAGAGGTTTAGCGTAGTGCATGTAGTCTGGAGTCTCCTAGCTGCACACACAGGTTCTTAGTAGTTAGATATTTTCTGTTTGGCTTTAATTTTTCCATAATTTAATTTGTTTTAAATTATCGTGGAAAATGTGGCACGTTACAGGATTGAAAGTGCGTACCTTAAAAATAGCCTCTGGAGACCTAACTCTAGCCACCAGCCACCCACTGACTCCCTAGAGCTTTCACGACCTCCGAAGCTCTAGCCACGCGGAGACCTCCACGCCAATGCCAAGCCACACTGAGACCTCCACGCCAATGCCAAGCCACACGGAGACCTCCACGTCACGCTCTCACTCTCGCTCTCTCACCGACGCGCAAACAGGGGAAGATGGGTGGGGGAGAAGGAGAGGAGAGGTGGGGAAGGAGAGGGGTGAGTAGGTGGGAAGGAGAGGTGGGGTGGAGAGGGGGGGTGTGTGCTTGGGGAGGAGGAGAAAGAAGAAGAAGAGGACGGACAGCGAGCAAGAAAGGGTGAGGTGTGGGGAAAGCCTTCGACCGTAGCTATATATGCATGGGAAGGAGCAGCTACGTGCATGCCCAACCACCATTCATGCACCCGCTTGTTTCCAGCTGCCCACCAGCCACAATGCGCACAACTCAACCACTAGGCTTCAGCACGAGTCCACCCCCTAGCTTCGAGTACAAGCCAGCCACTCGCCACACCAATCAACCCACAAACGTAGGCCCCACATGAATCCACACATGGGCCCACAAGCATAGTGCCACACGCATAGTATCAATCACGTACAGGAACACACAAACATACGCCGATCCACGAGGTCCAAGTCCAAAATTATAAAATTACACAAACGAGCCTCGGAATAGTAACACCTGTCTAAGGATAAATTCATTAAAAAAGTAAATAATTATAAAATGAATTTACGGGTGTTACACTTAGTCTCTCCAAGTGTTCACCTTTGAAATTCTTCTTAAACTTCTTATATAAGTGCCTCATACAGTTCCCATGCTCTATCCTAGGGTACATTACAACAATTGCTTCTTTAAGGCCTTTACACCTATCAGACATGTAGAGAAGACTAGGAATATTCTCTCCAATGCCCTTTTTAAGGTTCTCAAGGAACCATGCCCACTTATTACCACCTTCAACCACTATAAATGCAACATGAATCAGTCCATTGTTCCCATCTATCCCAACTATAGCTAGGAGAGCACCCTTATATTTCCCTTTCAAATGACGTCCATCTAGACCTAGCAAAGGTCTACAACCAAGCTGTGACCATGCCGGTGGAATGCCGGTGGAACCCTTGTGCGGCTCTCCTACTACCGGGTGCGTGGAAATACACGAGGAGACCCGATACGGTCACGGCAAAGATGGTGAATTCGAAGGAAGAGACTAAACTAGGAAACACCAAGGGAAGATAAGAAGGATAAGGAAAGGAGTCGCCAGCTAGTCTTTTAATGGAAAGACGAGGAAAATCAAAAACACAAGAAAATCGAGAAGCAAATAAGATGCAAAATGTATGTGTGTGCTCCGTGCCTAATGGACAATGCACAAATGAATGCGGGCCAGAGAAAGGGTAAGGATTCTGGTTACGCATGGGGAAGGGGTTAGGCACCCCTATGCGCTCGAGAAAACTCGATCTTTCTAGGTTTCCTACTGTCAATGATCTAATGAATGTATGCTTGCTTATTCTATATGTTCATGCATGAAGATGATTGAAAACATGCCAAATCGAAGTAAAGAAGTGAAATAAAGGGAAAAAGTTAATCCGAGGGACAAATGTAGGCATTGAGAATGCCGCTTTACTGTACGCTTTTGGGCGATGAGAAAAATCATGAAAATCGAGAAATTCTCAGAAAGCGTCTCGTAAATCAACGGAAATTGGGATAAATCCGAGAAAATCAAAAAGGGAAAATAATCCTCATTCGGGGACAATGTCGGCTTTGTGAAGTCTTTTACTGTACGCCCTCGGACGATGGAAAACCAAAACAAATCTAAAGGCGAAAACCGAGGAAAATTCCAGGGAAATGGCGAAAAAACAAAGCTAGAAACGAGCTAGGAAAAGCATGTGCAAAGTCAAGAAGAAAAGACAAGAAAACTTGTGTGGAAAGATGTAAAAAGATATGCAAAATGCAAGTGAATGCAAATATGAAAACTCCATAGGGTTTTGTGCAAAAAGCCCAAATTCCCAGGAAAACAAGAAGTTCTGAAGCCCAAGTCATCAAAAATACATAGTAAAACACATTCTATGCAATTATGAGGAAATCTAGGACCAAATGTGCATTCCTAGTCAAAATGAAGTTCTCTAGGGGTCAGAATGCAATTTTACCACCTAAGCATCCATTTAAAACAATTCAGTGGAATTTCAGGGTAAAAATGCAAGAAAAATGATTAAAAAGGTTCCAGAAAGTTTCAGGGGCAAAATAGTCATTTTACCCCTGAAAACAGGCATTTAGAGTAAAATCAATGAAGTACAGGGGCTAAACTGCAAATTACCCAGCAGAATAAAGCATCCAGAAGAATTTCAGTAAAGGTAGAGGGTTAAAGTGCAATTTACCCTGAGAAAACATGCTTTAGAAAAGTTTTAAAAACAAGTTCAGGGGTTTAAATGCAAATAAACTAAAGAAATGAACATTCTGGAAAGTTTCTACAAAGTCCAGGGGTTTAAATGGAAATTAACCAGCAAAAACATGCATTCTAGAACATTTTAAAGAATACAAGGGCTTCTATGCAATTTCCATAGTAAAAATGAACTTTCAGAAAGATTCCAAGGAAACGTAGGGTGTTTTATGCAATTTTCCTAAAACAAAATACATTTAATAAACTCTGGAGGGCTTTTATTGAAGTTTTAAACTTAGAAAACATTATTTTAAATGTTTAGGGTGAAAAATGTAATATTTTCAGTGAAAACTTTATTCAAACGATTTTTGAAAAAATGATGAAGGACCTACATGTAAGAAAATGACCTATTCGTAATGACAAAAGTATCTGATTGAAAGAAAAACAATGTTTCTGTATTTTATTCAAATAAAATGTTTTAAATTGTTTTTTAAATAAAAAAAAGAAACGACGGTCGTCGACGATGGTGCTCCGCCGCCGTCGACTGCCGGAGGGGGCACACAAAGCCTTCCCGTGGCCTGATATGAGATCAGACCTCACGAGAAGCAAGAAGGGAGTGAGAGGAGAGAATCCAACGGAGTGGATCAGGGATCAAACAGTGGGAGAGGGCCTCCCACCTCCCTCGCCGTTGAGGAGCTCTGGTGACGGTGTCGGGGAAGAAAGGGCCTCTGGAGGGCAGCGACGCGGTGTTCCAGCGGTTGCGGAGGCATCTTGGAGCATCGGGGAGTGTCCACGCTTCTTCCGGAGCGGTGTGGAGAAGTAGGGAGCGGAGATGTGCTTCGACAGGCATCGACGGCATCCTCTCCGGCGGGCGACGTCGTTGCAGCGATCAGGGGCCCGAGGAGCGGCTCCAGGCGATCCGGTGTGCTCGTAGGAAGCTTCGGAGTGTTTCTTGAGGCACGGAGCAATGCGGGAGGGTTGGAGATGCGCAATCCACCTCTGAGGTGGTTGTCTTCTCCGACGACGGCGATTCTGGCGATCGACGTGAAGGCTGCTGGAAGCGTCGGAACGGCAATCCAAGGGGCGGTGGAGCACCGGGGAGACCAGAGAAGGTGGAGAAAGCGATCGAAGATCCAGGACACTTCCTGGATTGGGGGGGGGGGGGGGGGGGGGGGGGGGGGGGGGGGGGGGGGGGGGGGGGGGGGGGGGGGG
>JAMKQA010006490.1:0-11750 GCA_024699735.1 Posidonia australis
TATTTCAACAAAAAATAATTCTGTATTCGTAGAGAAAGAGAGCAAAATTTTGATTTTTTATCTATTTGTAGTACAATCTCTCAATGAATGATGTAACAGCTTAACATTCGATCTCATGTCCAGAGGCACTTCTCCTACCGATCGTGGAACTCGGGAAGTATGCATTATTTATTTGGAGTTGGATTGAGTAAAAGAAGAAGAACTGGAACTGTAGCATATTCTCTTAGAGCTTCAAAAATAGTTACTCCTCCAAGAGCTCAGAGCTGTGTTTGCCTGTAAAACTCCTCACAACTCCTCGACGAGTTTGTCCCTTGATGGGACAAGATGGAAGAGGAAAGGGTGGTAAAGGAGGGAGTAAGCAGAGATGAGTCTGTTGGAGAGGATGGGGTGGTAGGAAGGCCCCACGTGGAAGGCAGTGGCGTGGGCTTCTTGGCGTGGACAAGGGAGTGGTGCAGGGTGGAGAGGGGAGAAGAGAAGTGGGGAGGTAGAGGTGGTGGTGGAATGAGGAGAGAGTGGAGGCATTGAACACAGTCACCATTTTCCAATGATTGAAAGAAGCATGGGCCTTAGCCCTTAGGTGAAGGGTCTTTGGTAATGTTTATTAGAATCAATTTATAAAAAAAAAATGTTTATTTTTAAAAAAGCGAATCAAATAATTTTTTTTAAACTAGAATATTTCAATACGTTAGTTTTTTGTTTGTGTATAAAAAAATTTAAATAAGACTAATTTTTTTTAAAATGATGATGAAGAAAGGATTGGAAGAAGATACATGGGATAGGAAAGAAGGCGGTGGGTGAATGCATTAACGATGGTAATGTCATTTTTGATGAAAAAATTGGTAAATTTGTCAAGATTTTTATTTGATGAATAATACATTTGACCATGGACATTTATATAAAATCAAACAAGAATATACAAACTCCTCAGTCCTCACCATAGTTGCATCGAAATAGCTCCCCATTTTCTATACTATTCTACAATAATTGGAGTTGGGAGTCGTGTTCACAGCACTTCCCAAATCACAGGTTTGTTTCAACTCCTTAACTTCTACCACCTCGACGAGCAGCAAATAGGCTAAAAAACACTATCGTAGTGTATGACAACACTATTGAATCACACTTGACTAGGGGCACACATTATTTGATTTGGATTCAATTTGGGGAAGAACCACAAACAAATTGATTTGGGAAAAATCCACACCAAATTGAACAATTCATTTTGTTGAAAGTGAACCAAATTGGATCATTCAAAAGTATGTTTGATTCATGGTTTGCAACGTAAAATATGTCAATTGAGTAAATTATAATCCAAAATAGTAGCATGTAATTGGGATATTGTAAGATCCAAAAAAATTAATTCTTGTGCCTCACACCAATTGTCAAAGGACACTTATGAATGCACCAATATAACATAAATAAATATCATAAACAACTAAAATCAATAAATTTTAAGTGTAGATTTAAGAAATATGTCAATTAAATAGAACACAAGTTGAAAATATTGATTAACTACATAAGACATGTCAATTTACTATGAGATGAAACTTTATGATCTGTGATAACAATCGTTCTTCATATTTTAGTTCTTAATAAGATTAAGATCAAAATATTTTTGCTTCAATTATTGATGTTTCTAGAATAAATATTAAAAAATATAGATATTTAATGGTTGGATTTGATTCGATTAACTCGTATCCCAAACAAATAAACAAAATCATACCTTATGGATTTGGAAATTTCCAAATCGAACCAAGCCATTGAGTATTTTAAAAAACCAAATCATTAAAAATGATTTGGTTTGGTTCATCAATATGAACTATGTCGCATGCACTCCTCTTGACAAAAGATTCCTCATAGAACATTGAAATTAAAAGATTATCAATAAATGGGGTCCAACCCCAATATAGTAGGAAAACCCCTCTCAACATTGCAAATGTTTGCTAAAAAAATAATTATAATAAATATGAAATAAAAAAGCATAATAATAGATAGATTCAAATATCTAAAATTAAGCTACTACTAAATAACAAAAAAAGACAACAAGAAAAATTGTAAAATTATAAAAAATAGGGGTCTTTTCAAATACTAGGAAATGATTAGTTAGTATATATTAAAATATAATAAACACAAAGACCAAATATTAATGGCATATGGCATCATAATGTTTAGTGAAATATCACTTTTGTGCCTATAGTTCAAAATTCGACAAATTAATGATCTAAGGTTTACAAAACCTAAGCTATCCTATAGAAATTTTAATTAATTTCAAGTACAAGATGTATAATTAGACACATCGACAAGTATAGATCAATCCACAAGGATTAGGGATTTTCTAATGCTAGAGTACTAGTCATTCGAATTAGATAGAGATGTAAAAACAAATGTTTGACTAAATCTAACAATTCTAAAATAATCAAATAAGAAAAGGATGTTCAAATCCAATAGAAAATTTAATTACTAATAAAGTATTTACTTGCTTTTTCTCTAAATTTATATATTGCACTCATTCTATCTAAACAAAAGCTATAAGGAAATGAAGTTGTGATAAACTATCAAGTCAATAAACAACAAACACTTGTAAGCTTATGACTATGCAATTGCAAAACTATTTAAGCAAGCATTGATGTGAACTTCAATATCAAGTAACAATTGGCGTAAGTGTACAACATACTATGTCATATAAAAGCAAATATGGATAAATCTCATTGGAAAGCGAATTCTAGATTTAAATTCCAATCGTCAACTTATGATGGAAGAAAGGAAGGTGGAATTGGTATTTGTCATGAAATAAAATAAAAAGTAATGATCTTGAAAAATAAGATAATGAAGTAATCCACTTTACAATTAACATAAGAAGCAATTAGTTCACTCTCCTTCGCTTTTCCATTTAAAATTAAACTAAAAAATTATACTCTAGCAAGCATAGCCTACATGAGACACATGATAGACTATCAAGTACATAAATAGAAAAGCAAAAAAAAAAAAGTTGATGACATAATATAACTACAACAATATATATGATTCTTAATTTACTCTTCTCTAAGTATAAACTAAAAAGATACACTCAATATTAATCAATCAAAATTTATCAAAATAGTTAGAAGTCAATGTTGTGCTTGTTAAGCATATATGATCATATCATGAAATACAATAGAGAAGAAAGCAAAATAATCAATTGTACCATTATGTAATTGAAATAGCTTCATCAAATCCTAGAAAAGAAATGTAGCACATCATTAAAAAAGAAAAATAAAAATAATAAGAAGATGGAAACATGGTAAGAATAAAATTAATATTGTTAATCATTCAAACGTAATACAAGCAACTTCTAGTAATTAACTCCATTGTTGGAGAAGTGGTGTTAGAGAAGAAGTACAAAAAGTAGAAGATGATCAAGAATACATTAAGAAATCTCTCACATTGTCCTCTAATGTTTGGAGACAAATCTGACTTGAATATAAAATTTGGCAACATATTTGGATATTTTAGAAGATTTCGGAGACTACATCAAAGCTTGAAAACACTTAAGCAAAATACAGAGAATATGACACCAAAATGAATGCACTACCACACGTGGAATCACCTCTATTTCCAGCACGGACTCATTTTATCAGCTACAAGAATAGTGTATGTTTTTTTTTTTTTGGAATCGGTAATCTGTTTATTTTATATATTCCAATATCATAACCACATTCAGTCCATAGTTGGTATCAATATTACAAAATTTGAACAGTTGCTATCCAGTAGCAAAATAAGGCAATGCAGAAGGCTTAAGTTACAGGCCTCAAAATGTTGCAAACGTAAACAAAAATTCGGCTAACAAGGATTTAGCCATCACAGATGGTTTCCCTCCCCAATAGCAGGAGTGGAGGCATTGTCTTCTCCACCAGATTGGCCAAGATTTACAGCCACATGGTCAATGTCCATGTTACGATTCTACTGAAAGGAAGTAATAGATTGCAGGATCTCATTTTTCTCAAAACCTGCACCCAAGCTTTTAATCCAGCAATGAGACAAGTTTAAAATATCATTAACTATCATACATGTCTTTCTGGATAAATTCCTGAAAATTCTGTTGTTCCTTTCATACCAAATAGACTATAGAAATATTTGTACAAAGGTATGAGAACCAATGTTGGGCATACCAAATTTTAACACAGGTGGTAAGCTAAAAATATCTGCTATTGAAAGGATAGCAGGATATAAAGGATTCAATGTAAAAGCTTGCCATATTGAATAAGTAAAAGGGCAAAATAGGAAAAGATGTGCTGCAGATTCAATATTTACATTGCAAAAAACACAGAAAATGGAACCATTCCAGCTTCTTTTACACAAATTTTCCTTAGTCAGAATTTTATTGCAAATCACTAACCAGGAAAATAATTTAACTTTGAGAGGAACCCAGCATTTCCAAATTTCCCCAAAATATTTAAATCTGAATCCTCCATCATTTAAAGTAGCATAGCATGATTTAACAGTGAAGTTGCCATTTATAGGTTTCCAAACAATGGTATCCTCCTCAGTATTTAATCCTGCATTAGGAATGATCCCAGCTAACATAATCATTTGATGTTGCAAGGAGATAGAGTCAGTATGAGATATTGGGTTATGAAATAAATTATTGGGATTGGAGTTAACGATCCAAATAACCTTATTAACAGAGACTTGTTTATATTTCACTCTCCTAAAGAGGTCAGGTAAGAAATCTCTAAGTTTTTCCCCATGCCACCATTTGTTTTCCCAGAAGATGGTGTTCTTTCCATTGTTTACATGGAACAAGGTGAATCCATTTATGACATCAAAGCTTTTTTTGATTTCATGCCAAAGGAGTGATGTTCTAGAGTTGGAAATGTTAAGTATTACTCCAAGACCCCTTCTAGTTGAGTATTTAGCTTTAATTATCTCTTTCCATTTCAATGAGTAGTCATTTGATAAGAATTGCCACAGTAATTTACATTTCAATGTCATGTTGAAATTCCTTAAGTCAATAATTCCCCATCCTTTTTGTTCCTTGGATCTACATAAAGATTTCCATTTAACCAAGTGACAAGCTGAGAAAGAGGATAAAGAGTTCCATAGAAATCTTGATCTAAGCTTGTCAATTGCTTTCTCCACACTGGTTGGTAGATGTAGAACAGATAAGTAGTAAGTAGGAATAGCAGATAAGACTGTATTAACCAATGTGAGTCTACCCCCAAGTGATAACAACTTTGCTTTCTAGAGTGACAGTTTATTTGAAATTTTTTCAATGACTGGCAGCTAGTCATTGTGATTGGGTTTTCTGTAGTGTAAAGGGAGACCCAGATACTTTATGGGTAGATTTTCAATTTGACATCCCAAGATTTGTGAGACTCTCTGAGTAAAGGAAACAAGAGTCCCAATGCCAGTGATAAAGGATTTATAGAAATTTATTTTTAATCCTGAACATGTCTGGAAACAGTAGAGTATTCTTTTAATATTTATTAGATTGACCTTAGAGGCCTGGAGAAAGAAGATGATATCGTCAGCATATTGTATATTCATTATGTTTGGCCCATTATTTGGTAACTGAATCCCAGAGATTAGATTATTATCCAATGCTAAGGCTAGCATTCTGTTTAAGACATGTGTGACCACAATAAAAAGTAAGGGAGATAAGGGGTCACCTTGTCTTAACTCATTTGTTGATTTGAAAAAACCTTTTGAGGAACCATTCACTAATACTGAGAAACTGGCAAGTGAGATACACATTTTTATCCAAGTAATCCATTTTTATCCACATCCTAAACCTTTCAAGGATTCTAATAGGAATTCCCAATTAACATTATCAAATGCTTTCTCAAAATCAAGTTTAAGAACAAGTCCTGGAATTCCATTAAGTTTCATGTGGTGAATAGTTTCCTGAGCCACAAGGAAGCAATCTCCAATGTATCTTCCAGAAAGGAAGGCACATTAAGAGTTATCAATGACCCGATCAAGGACAGGAGAAAGCCTTGATGCTAAAGTTTTTGCTATAATCTTATAAGACTATTTACTAAACTTATAGGCCTGAAGTCCTTGACTTCTTTAATACCTTCTTTTTTTGGTATAAGGGCAATAAAATTCTGCTTAATGTGAGCTAGAAAATCTAGATCAGTAGAATTATAGAGATTTTGAAAGATGTTTAAAATGTCTTCTTTCACCATTTCCCAAAAATGTTGAAAAAAATATAAAGGGAAGCCATCTGGGCCTGGGGCTTTCTCCCCAGGTAAATAGCCAACATTTTTATGAATTTCCTCTATTGTAAACATGGATTCCAAGTAATCTGGATTTGGGATTTTGTTGGGCACTAAAGAATCCCAGTCAAGGGGAGGGATTACTCTGCTAGGTTTGTTAAATTGCTAGATGAAATGGTTTTCAATCTCCTTAGAGATAAGAGATGGAGATTGCACTGGATTACCATTAATATATAGAGAGTGTATTGTATTTGTCCTTCTTCTCTGTTTTACTATATTGTGAAAGAATTTTGTGTTCAGGTCACTCTCTGTGAGCCATTGAATCCTGGATTTTTGTTTCCAATAAATTTCTTGCTCTCGTAGCAGGATAAAATGCTCCTCTTTAAGTGTTTTCAATTTGTCATGAAGGATGATCTGATTATTTGTGGAAGATACCAAGGAATCAATGAGGTTTATTTGAGATTCCACAATCTGTAGTCTTTTTTTCTTTATCTCCCTGATAGGGCCCATCCAAGTGATGATTTGCTTTTTAAGGTATTTTAGCCTGTAAGCAAATCTTGCCACAGAAGAAGATGACTTACAGTTGTAATAGGAGTTATGCCAACAGTTCTCTATGAAGGGGGCAAAACCTTCATTTTGAAGTCAAGACTTATAGAATTTAAAAGGAGGGGGTCCCCAATAATATGGAGCAGTATCAAGGGTTATGGAATATGATCTGAGATTACCCTGGTTTTTCCCAAACAGAAGGAGTCTGGGTATTTATCTATCCATCCGGTGGAAATCAAGAATCTATCCAGCCTAACCATAGTAGGCCTGAGCTGAAAGTTTGACCAAGTATATTTACAGTTGTTTGGTGGAAAATCTAATAAGGCTTTATTGTCAATAAATTCATTGAATTCCCTCATGTGAGAGACAGAACCACCTCTAGAAGAATGTTCATCTGGAGAACTTGTGATGTTGAAATCACCACCTAAAATCCAGTTTTTGTTAACTTTATTACTTAAGAAATTCAATTCCTCAATAAACTGCCTTTTAATATTATGTTCACAGGGCCCATAGACTCCAGTGAACCACCATTCAAAGTTATCCAAGAGATTTGTAAAGAATAGGGAAATAGAGTAAGTTGCTTCAATGGTATTAGAAAGTTTTACCAAATTGTCATCCCAACCAACAAGTATACCCCCGGAGGCACCCAATGAGGGTAAAAAGGTCCATTGGTTAATATAACCACCTCCAATGTTTTTTAGAGTGTAAGGGGAGAAATTTTCCAGTTTTGTTTCACTAATAACAATAACAGTGCATCTATTGGTTCTAATAAAATTTCTTAGGGCTCTTTTTTTCCCACTACCGCCCAATCTTCTAATATTCCAGGCTGCAATCAACATAAATTAATTGGTGAAATGTGAAGAGAATCCAGGTTCTCTATGATGCTAGCATTATCATTCAAGTTTGAAGGAGTTAAGCCTTGATCTGTCCTGATAGAGTTATAAAAGGATTTAACTTCAGCTGGGGATTTAAGGTTTATACCTATCTTTTTACAGAAGTTGTTAAACTGCCCATAGGAGTTCCATGTCAATACTTGGTTTAAAAAATCATCATCATGAGTACTATCATTTAAATCAGAAGGCAGTGCATCAGAGTTAGAAGAAGTAGCAGAATCAGAAGTTGCATATTTATTCTGAGAAGAAGCAGAAAATATGTTATGAGCATAGTTACGTAGTGTATGAATGGGAGTGGGTGGTTGAGGGTTTGGAGCCTCAGAAGGACCTCCAAGATCGTCACTTTCCAGACAATCATATACGGCTAGCACTTTCTTAAGCTTGGACAGGGTTAAGTTTCTAGTTTTAACTTCCATTTCAATAAATCTGGCAGTGTCTTCATCTCTGGGAGTGCGACTAGGAGAAGTACTGATAGAAGATGAGGGGAAGCTGCCTTTGTATGAAGGGGCAGGAATGGGAGTTGGGAGTATCCCAGGGGAATTAGAAACTGGCTTCGGGCTAACCGGTCTAGTCCAGACCATCTTCCCTTCACTAGGTGTTCTATTGCTTTTACCTCCTCTCCAACCCGTATTGCCCTTGAATTGTTTTCTTATAGGTTTAAGGTTGACAGTATTAGCCTGTCCAGAGGTGGCTTTGAGAGGCCATTTTTGGGGCAATGATTGAGTGTTTCCTGAAGTAGAACAGAGATCCCAACTGTGCCGATATTTTATAAGGTATACAAACTTGCCAAATGAAAAATATCTGCATTCAGGGATGTCCTTCCCTGGAAAGGTCTTTATTTTTAATCTAGCAAAACCCAAATGTTTCACATGATCAATGTTATAGTCTACCTCCACAAGCTCAGCGAATTTAGATACCATATGACGGAACATGTCAATATTTCACAGATGATGTGGAATGCCTTCCAATCTAATCCAAATCCCCTCCTCTTTTAAAATATTGACCGCGTTAGAGTTTGGAGTCCAAGGGATGAAAGATGCAGATATACGTTGTAGCAAATGTCCATGCATCTTAAGAGAATCAGTTCTAGCTTTAACAGTGGGGAAGATCAGAAGAAATTTACGAGGAGAGGAGTCCTGAACTTCGATATCAGCACCTTTTGTCCAATAAGTTCGGACATGGTTTTCTAAGATTTTCTTCGAGAGAGTGGGAACGTGTGCCGTGATTGTGGTGCTGCGAGATAGCAACTGATATTGGTTGCACACCGATTTAGTAAGAGGGAGGATAGAAGGGTTCTGCGGAGAAAGACCATGGGAAGACATATCTTTAGGGGTTGAGGAAACTACCTGAAAAAATTTACAAATGGCAACCGCATGAGAGGAGGATCTACATCTAAAGCAAGTACCAGCGTACTTACAAGTTGCCTTCGAATGACCTTTCAGTCCACACTTAAAGCATCTGTCGCTTTTTTTGCAGAAGCTTACCAAGGGGGGATGGGTTTTCTTCTAGAAACGGCCTTCCAGTCGTCCCTATTTTCTTCAACAGAGAGACTGCTATTTTCCTTAGTAAGAATGGAAGAACCAGATGCGGGGGAGGGAAAAATATTTTACCGGGGATTCTAGTACCACAAATCTCAACCCTGCGCAGGCGTATCGTTTTCCAGAGATGGAAGGGAGGGGTGACGGAATGGACGTGCGGGGAGGGGAGCGGCTGGCATTATTGCTTTTGTCAGAAGAATACCCGTCGATTGGAATTTCCTCCTTGCGGGAAGAGAAAACGTTCCCAGCATTAATGGTGTTACTGTTAAAGTAACCATTGTTAGGGACGTTTTGTTCACTGACGCAAGATACGGTGCAGGGTTCATTTAATGCCTTCAAACTATCTGCTAAACCTATCGCAGGGTCCAGATCACAGGAAAGATTAGAACTAATCTCCGAATCATAAGGGATTTGCTCCAAGGGATTAACGCCACCAAAGTCGACGTAATTAAGATTAGCTAGCGCGGAAATAGAAAGTACAGGTGTATTGTAGGATGTGTAATTCCAAACCGAAGGAAGTTGAGTTTTAATGCAGTACGGCTCTGAGACAGAGCCTGGGAAAAAGCACCCCCGCCGTTCGGAGGGGTAGGGATGCCGGGGCTCCTCCGCAGATTTCACCGGAGAAGATGACGGAGGAATTTCACAGATAGAATCAAACCTAGATATGGTATAACTAACTATGAGGCTAATATTTATATTCTCAAGCAACAAATCATCCAAATATTCAAGAGTATCATCCTCATTATCGCCATCGACGAAAGTAACAGAAATCAAAGAAGCAAGTGCAATATGATTTATCTTGAATAACTTGCTTATTTCACAGATCTTAAGAGTTTTAAACCACCAATAAGACAGATTCCGAGTAAGAAACATAGCATTTATGCAAATATTAGGCATGGAAACAGACAGAGATAAAATTTCCAGGTATGATCCAGTAGAAAGAAGAAGGTATACACAGCTCCCTGTCTTGCATCGGACAAGAAGGGATTCATTCGACAGATCGTCGGAGGGAGGAGAGAAAGCAGAACAGTTGAGGGGATCAGAGGAGATCTTTGATTCGACCTCGTAGGAGGAAGAAAACCCCTTCTTCCGCTCGCGTACCTGCCTCTTAGATCTGTGGTGTTTTCTAGGGTAATGCGGCCGGCAAGAGCTTTTCAGGGGGGAAGGGTCATCAGAGCAGACCTCGTGGAAGAGACTCTCTTTGAAGGCAGTCCAGTCAAATCGGGTCGCCTGGTGTAAGAGAAAGGAGTCGTATGGACATCCGGGGCCCTTCCGATGGTGGCATTCGCGGCGACGTAGAGGCTGCCGGTTTGAAGACATGTTAGGGTTTCAACAACAACGACGACGCAGTATCGCGAGAGCTTTTTTAGAATTTCACAAGTTGAGAGCAGCAGTTGTTAAGAATAGTGTATGTTAAAGAAATAAAATCAAATAATGAAATAGTTCTTTCTTTATTTTATAATAAAATATAATGATAAAATCTATACAGACAGATCCACAATCTTCTGTTAAAATTAAATAAAGTTCAAATCTAAATAAGTGCTTCTAAAAGAAAGAACTATATTTATCCATAAAAGAGAGAAACTTCTCTTACTTTAAAACAATAGAATATAGCATGAAATTGAAACCCGCTATAGAGACCATTGGCCTGGGAATACGTGGATATATATATATATATATATATATATATATATATATATGAATATCATCACTCAGGAAGAAATTACCAAGTTCTTGTGATTATTAAGTTATAATAACGGAATAATCTAACCAACTACTATGATGTAGTTGACTAGGAAGAGTGGAACTTCTACTTTCCTCTCAGATTCGAATCTCATGGACTACAAGGAGAAAATATTTACATACCGATATCAAAAATAAACTACAACGGAATAATCCAATACCTGATTGAATGTTATTTTACACAAACAATTCTTATCTTATAAATTTGATACAACTACCACAGTACAATTCACTTGATCTACAGTCTCAAACTCTTATTTAATCTGATCTAGTTCACTTATCATCGTAAGTGGGTGTCCGACGTAATCACCAAATATCTGAAAAAAATGTAATAACAAGGTAGTTAGACATATTAACCAAATGGTAGTTAGACATATTTATGAAAATTTTCATGTCTTAACGCACTCAATAACAAAACACTTATAGCGTAGCAATAATCATAATGAAATAAATCATGGGTAAAATAATTTCACAAAAAAACTGAAGATTTATCGTAAAGAATTGATTAGTGCCCATGTATCGAGCCTCTCACACTCTGGCACGATTCCAACTATAGGTAATGACCAATATCGTGATCGATCCTAATTTCTCAAATAAAAAGGATCTTAAGCATTAACTATCATTAACATAAAGCGGAGACACACATCCGAAGTGATCCATGCCATGCTACACTCCAACAAGACCGAGTACATTCACTTTTATGGAACACATAATAATTAACAATGATTAAAACAAATGAAAGAAAGAAGAAGGTCAACTTGCCTTAAATATTCTATACCACTTCTCCTCTCCGTGAAACCAGCAAATGGTCGCCCATCTTGTCAAGCTATCTTCTC
>JAMKQA010006491.1:0-26695 GCA_024699735.1 Posidonia australis
TTTTGGTCATTTTTAAGACATACCATTATGCAAGATCATCAATTCAGATCTTGATGTCCTGATATCAAATTATCTGGGTGAGAATTACTTCATGATAGGTGGTGAGAGATATAAGTTCAGTGTAGAGGACATTACAGAGATATTAGAACTACCAACTGGAGATATAGAGTTGTTGGAAGTAAAAAACTACAAACCCACATCTCGATTGAAGAAACTTTTTGAAGGAAAAGCCAGAATAAAGAAATCTGAAGTTGAGAGGCTCCTTAAAGAAATATCAAGCGGAAGACACACAGAGGAAGATGATGTGTGCGGAAAATTATAGATTTGTTTACTCTTCATTACATTCTTAATCCCAGACTCTAGTTGTGGATTTCTTTGTTGGTTGCTCCGCTATCTGAATGACTTAGACAGACTTACAAACTATAATCGGGCACTTTACACCTATGAGGTAATAATGAACAGTTTGGAGAATCTGAAGTCCTACTGCCTAGGATGTGCATGGGCACTTCAGGCAACTAAGATTCCCAGACTAATTTTAATTTATATATTTCAAGCATATAACCTAAATAAACAATACTTCAGGCAACCAAGAGGAAACAATTTGAATGTTCGGTAAGAATACCTATAACCTAAATAAACAATAAATATTAGCTATACATCTTTCAAGCATATAACCAATTGGTGTAAATACGATGATGATTCTAATGATGAAGACATAGGGAACAAGGACACTCTACATGGTCCACGAAAAGAGGTAACATGTTATGGTTACATGATAACATCTTAATGCTTTATACTGTGTCATTGTTACTATTTCTTTATTCATGTGAAAAATTTTATAGAATATTTACATTCAGTTTTCGCACATTATATCCAGTGTAACTTTTACTAAACAACAAAAAAAATTTATGTTAACGTGTCACGTAATCAAAAAATGTTATTATTACATGCTAATGTTTTTATGCCTGATACTGTGTCATTGTTATTATTTCTTTACTGATGTGCACAAATGTTTCAGAGAAAAAAAAGACCAGAATCAACCACTTGCAACCATATTGGAGTTATAAATGAACTCCAAATAGAAATTAATTTGTTGAAAAATGAAGTGGTGAAAAGATCTTAGGAGTTTGAGTCATCTAGTGTACATATTAAAAATTTGAATGAGCAAGTAGAGATGTTTAGGAAATAGACAGATGAGTTTATCAAAAAGAATAATGACTGGACACAAAAATTGGAAGAAAGAGTTATGAAACTGGAAGAGTACATTGCTAACAGGAATTGTCAAAATAACAGTAACATTGGAGAGGATGTACAACATGGAAGGGACAATGTAAATACTGAAGGTTTTGTAACTGATGATTTGGATAAAGGATGTAGGTTTGTAAATAATAAAACTGGTGTGGATGAAAAAAAATGAGGAAGGGAATGAAGATTCTTTTGATCATATACCACTAGCAATGAGATTTGCTATTGTGCCTTATGCAATAAAAAATTCAGAAGAAGTTGACAAATTTGACAAGAACCCCACACCTTCGTCTATGATTAGAAAGATAAAAATGAAAAGTAGGAAACAGACCGAGAAGGCACAGAAACTGAAGCAACCTTCCACAATGAGATCAACCAAGGTATTCATATTAGTATTACATTGAAAAAATATATTTCAAGTATTATGTAAGTAATTATAGCTTGCTATTGTATAATGTCAAAATGCTACAGGTTGTAAATAGGAGGAGGAGATTTGTTGGTGCTTTTGGCATCACCAATGAAAAGTACACCATGATAGATGCATTTCTAAATACGTACAAGCAATTGTAACTATGGAATTTTTTTTTGATTAATTGTAACTTCTTATCAATTTTATTGTTATATTCCTTACAAATAAGTTGCATACAATACCATTCTACTAATTTAACCAATCTTTAACCTTGAAGGAGTAAACAAGGCATGACAGTGAATGATAAGGTGTGTTCAGTTGAGAATGTAAAAGATCTGCTCTACAATGCTCCCATACATGGAACGGTTAGTATAATGGCTTCAATTTATTAATTAATCATTGTTTGATTTCTTGAAAAATAACCATTGATTGGTATATTAATCCAGGTGATTGAGGTGTATATAAAAATTGTAAAGTACATTGCATCTGTATCTGGTGTGACTGGTGTATACTTTATGGATACAATAGCATCGGTAAAATATCTAAACACAAAACACAATATACATTATTTACATTGTTAATACTACATAAACAAATATTCGTATAACCCAACTACATATGTGCATCGATATATACAAGGTCACGTCTCAGATAATCAGTTAGAAAATGAATCAAATTTGATAAAGATGCAATCATTAATGAAAGAAGTGGTAAACAATCTTAAGTTTTGTAGGAAGATTTTGATGCCAGTACATAATCTTAGACATTAGCATCTGATGGAAGTTAATTTTGAGACTCAAGAGTTTAGGGATTATAATTCCCTACGTGATTACATCAAAGATGAAGAACTAGTCCGATGGGTAAGAAACAAGAAAAACACCTGTTATGATATTTTTTATTAAAATAATGAATTATTTTCTTAACAACTACTGACAATCTATATTTCCATTATTTTTGATGTAGGGTGATTGACTTGGGTTGTTCTTTGTTGATTTGATACCAGACATGCATCTTTGGTCAGTCATTGATGTTACATCATTCCCACAACAGCACCCAGTTCAATTGAGTGTGGAGTATTTGTCATGAAAGCTATAGAAGACATAGCCTATGACAACAAGATAAAATTTGAGCATCGGACATACCACTGATTAGAGGACAAATAGCTGCAAAAAATTTGAAACATGCTAAGGTACAGAATTATGAAGATCTAGATTTCTCAGCAATCCCGAAATGCGAAGAAGGCGGTACCATTAGCTCTCTACCTTGATACTTTACCATATATCTCATCTTGATGGTTATTATTCTAAACAATGTGAAAAGTGAAATTATATGTTCTTGTATGTCTTGTATTTTATATTGTATAGATGTTTAATACTTGGTTAACACATTAGTTGTATTTCGTTCAGACTTATTTTACTATGTAATACATTATTTACTTGATGCAGTTTTATGTATGACATTATAGATGTATTACATGATAGTATATGACAAATTTTGTTGATGTATGTATAAAACTTTTTACTTATGTGTTTATTCTGTTACAAAATTGTTTGTGTTTGTTATTACTGAATGAAACATGTGTATGGGTAGTTCCAAACCTATTTTTGGTACTATTTAATGTAAAACAGTTAATGTATTATATTAACGTTACGTGTTAACGAAATATTTTTAGAAAATAATAACTTTTTTCAACACAATAAGTCTGTAAATAGGTTCCTTGTTTTGTTTTTTTAAAGATACTATTATAACAAGATTTATAAAGTAATGAATGTGTTGAATAACGTTTTATGGGAATTTTTTGTTTGAATAACGTAATAAATTTTACATTAACATGATACGATAACGATAACTGATTTAACTGTTTTATGTTACAGAAAGTAACAACTCATTGGAGCATTTCTGTTCATGTTAATTAAACAATCACATATATGTTTATACATATACAAAAATATTGAACAATAAATGTTATAAATATTGAATGACAACAAAAAAGTATTATAATAACACTATCCTTCCACACAAAAAAATAAACATGAACATATTATAATTATATTCATTACTAAAGAACTTATTACAAATCTAATATTATACACAATGATACCTAAGAGTTTTTCAAAAACAGAAAATATACTCAAGTAAGGAAAGTAGATATTATTTTTTGATACAATATTTATCTATTATGAAACACCACCATAATCTTCTCCACCATCACTGGAATGAAAAAAAAGGAACAATATTAAATTTTGATTTAAAAAAAACTAAATTAATAAATAATTAAACAAACATACCTACAATTATCGTCAATATTTCCCTTCATTTTTAACAGACAATTCCTAGAATCATGATTTGAATTAATTTCACTACACTATTTACATTGTCTTCCCTTAGCTCGTTTCTCCCCATCAAACTTAATTCGTGGCACCCCACCACCTTTTGGCCTACTCCCTCTACCACTTCCTTTAGTCTTTGCAATAGAAGGAGGCAAAATAGTAAACTCTGTAGATGGTTTGAAATTCTTACAAGAAGAACGAGTGATGGATCGACGTTTTGAACTTCTTCCTTCTACAACATCATCTACATCCTCTGATACAATAACTTGCTTGCCTTTCTTCTTATCAATCTCATCAATAATCCACTTTATGTTTTCTTTTGCAAACTGATATAAATCCTTATCATGCTGAACACAGGTGGAAATCTGATTAGCCATTTGCATGATATCTACATTATAGTTGCTCGATTTGTTGCAGTATATGTCTGTTTCATACTATCCTTGCATGATTTGAACCATCTCTTCAAAAGAAAATGGTCTGGTAATAGATATATTTTAAAGTAAATGAGGAATGCAAGAAGATGTCTGCAAGGGTAACCTTTAAACTCAAACATACAACAACTGCACCTTGACTTGGAACGATCAGATTCAGACATAATCAATCTATAATTGTTGTCGTAACCCTTCCGAGAAACAATGAATGTGTCCAAACCCTACACATACATTCAGAAAAACAAAAAAAATAATTAAACCTTAAATGTAAAACTATAACATTGCGAATAATACATTTTCGTTATTGCGTAACAATACCAATTTTAGTTTCAGTAACACAAAATTGTAAACATTCAGTAAAAAAGTTAATGTTTACAAACATAAAGAAAAAATTTACCTTTGCATTAGGATCATTCTCTTGAGATGGATAGACGTTAAATAAGAAACTTTTCTTCAATTCATTTTGGAAATAATAAAATAATCTCCTTGTATACAACTCATGAACTTGTTTCTCCATTGCCACACCACTATCCATCTTTGCACTCTTGTGTCTTGGTTCAAAATCACAAATGTTTTCAGTTTCTCTCTGCTTCCTTAAACAATCCTCATAAAAGGTTATAAACTCTAGCAAAGATGTGTGATGCGACACAAAACTCTAGCAAAAAATGTATTAACCATAAAAGTTGGAACCCATTGATTTCGTATGTTATAAATTGACATTAACCATTTGTTATTTGTCAATTTGTGTTTTTCAATCCACTGTCTCCAACTATCTTCAAAAATATGTTCAAAAATATCTTCAAATTCAGAGTCATACACAACTTTGTTGAATTGTTCTATTGCATCAAATTTTGTTGCAATCCCGTCAAGCTTGTCTGAAATTTTGTGCATTATATGCCACACACAAAACCTATGTACAATATTTGGTACAACCTCAGCTATTGTAGTAGTGATTGTAGGGTCTTGATCTGTGATAATTGTTGAAGGAGCACAACCCATGCATTCTATGAATTTCTTAAACAACCATATGAATGCTGATGTATCCTCTTTTGAAATAAATGCACCGGCAAACATAACAATTTTTCAATGATGGTTAACTCCACAAAACATAGTACATACTAATTTGTAGTAATTAGTCTTATATGTCGTGTCAAATGTAACTGCATTACCAAAAATTTTAAAATATTGTCTCGAAATTGCATCTGACCAAAAGCAATACTTTAACCAACCTTGTTCAACCTTCTTGATGTCGTAAAAAAAACTTCATCCGCAAGAATTTTCTAATTCAAAATGATCAACAAGATATTGGGCATCATA
The DNA here is from genome assembly GCA_024699735.1 of Posidonia australis. Taxonomy (NCBI): domain Eukaryota; kingdom Viridiplantae; phylum Streptophyta; class Magnoliopsida; order Alismatales; family Posidoniaceae; genus Posidonia; species Posidonia australis. Next base: position 5,733 of record JAMKQA010006491.1, read on the forward strand.
ATCCTTTGTATCTTCTCGAAAATCACGCTTGAAATTCCATACATCTCTCTAAGTACATCCCATCTTATCATAACCACTATATTGTTGACTCATAATTTGAATCTGTTGAGATGTACAAATATTCGCAGCATGTATAGATTCAAACTTTAACTTTTTTGATGTTGAAATACTCCTATTTATTGAAAGATAGTGCAACTTTGAAGGACTAACAAGATCTTGCTTGTGTTCCTCTAGAAACTCAACAACATGCCAATTAACCGAATTTAAATCAGCTTTAACCTTCAATCTTGCATTGCAACCAATCCGTGTGAGAGAAATTCGTCTGTTCTGTTTATTCTGCAATTCATCCACATTATCAGTCTTCTCTTTCCTTGGATAACCTTATTTGGAGCAAACAAACAGTTGCTCTGAACACTTTCTTTGTTGCCTGTCTTTATCTATTCGATGCTTAGTCGAAAAAGACCGAATAGAAAATCCCACTTTGCCACCATAACACCAATAAAATGACTTAGTGTCATCAAGACTAGGGAATATTTGACCAATATATGGTTTTTCAAGAATAAAATCTTTATCATCTATATGCTCATTTATTAATGTAATCTCAGATGTGTGTGCTTCAACTTACATCCTTAATGACAAACACTTATCTTCTGAAACCAAAAAATATACTTATAAATTAGCTCAATTAAGCAAATCAACATTGATCAAATAAAATAACAATTACAAGTCAAATTATTAGTTACAGTATCATATTACCTACAAAATAGCATAATATAAAGATTACTGAAACTAAAAATATAAACAATTTTCGTAATACGTAATCCAACTACAATGTTAAAGAAACTAATCACACGTAATCCGCGAGAGGAAAAAACGGAAATAAAAGATCTGATTTTTCTCTAACTACTAATGATTCAATTTAAAAATAAGATAAAAATATTTAAAACGAAAAAAACAATCAACCGTTGGATAGAGTTTTAGTGGTATAAGATGAAGGGCCTTATCAAGCAAAAGTAAGGCTTGTCCTTACTAGATAATTTGCCTATATATATATATATATATATATATGCAAATTATTACGTAAAGTTCGTCCTTACTTTTGTTTAATAAGATGTTTCATCATCTATCGTCAAAATCATACACTAAGTTTGAGATTAAATCTAGATTTTAAATTAGCAAAACTAACTATGATGTATTGATGGTTTTATGAATTTTTAATTTCCCCCCTTTTCAATTTCATTCTTAATTTTACATTTTCCTTTTTTTTTTAATATTACTACTTTTTCTAGTTTTTGTTTCAGTATCAATTTTACACTTATTTGTTTTTATTTTAGTGTTACTATTTTATCTTATTTTAATCTTAGTATTTCGGATTGTGACTTTTTTTGTGGAGGGCATATGGATTTCCTTTATGGAGTGTAGAGGAGAGCAACAAATATTTTTGTTATCATAAGTTGTGGAACAAATAGCATCATATGACTCATCACCTCCTTCCAGCAGTTTGATAACAATGATCCTTCGACCACTAGGATATTCTTCAGTGGAACTGTCGACACTCCCCGGCTTGGTTCAGCCACAAGGGAGGATTATTCGACTATTGATTAACTTTTTGTTAGTCTTTTTTGATCCTAGACAATTTTGCAAACAATACTTCTTATATAATGGCCTGTGTTGGTTGATATAATTCGTAGACTATATGTATACCACTTGCGACATACTTTTTAGCAAAAACTCTATATTGTTTTGATCTCTCAAAGAGTTTTTGTCCTTGGGAATTATATAAATAGTTTGCCGTTAACAAAAAAAACAACAACTAGCATCATACGTAAATGTGCTATCATAAATAACCAACTCATTGGTTTTTGATTGTAACATTAGAACGAGAGAGGGATCAAATAAATTATCAGACTCATTTCTGCTCAAAGTTTGGAAGGCTTGGGGAAAATTTCAGGAGTGAACTTCTATGCTGTTGACAAGCTTCCCTTCATCTTCATCGTCCCTGATGAAAGCCATACGAGGGTTCAACTTCTCGATGCCCAAGGTCAAGGAATCATCATCCTTTTTTTGAGATTGATGACAAAGATCTCCTCGTCCTGCCCAAATTTCTTAGGGGTGATATATATTATATAATTTAATATATATATATATATATTGTAGATTTTTCAAAAAAAGTGAATAAACTAATATGGAAATCAATGATTTTCATCCATGATGGATTATCTATTGTAACAAAAAATTTCATATTTTTCAATATTAAATATTTAGATTATTAAAGACTTGACATTATAAATTAAAAGACTCAAATTCCTTCATTGTGGCCATTTAGTTTACTAGTATCAACAAAAAGTCTCATGCTTACTTGCTTTTGATAACTGAAAAAACTTTCAAAAAAAAAAATCAAAGCATTTTAATAATATGACCACAAATCCCATGTACGAGTGCATCTAGATTACAAAGTCCAAAAACAAATTTTACTCTCTCGTAAGGAGGTTCGATGGTTGATCCAAAGCTACAGTGGATAACTACTCCCTTGAGGAAATCGTATGTGACACTAATGCATTATACGACTTTTGTCTCGAGCTTCTATCATCAACCTACAGCATTCTATTGTGGACTACATTATAAATTAAATTTTTATTATTATTAATGTTGAATGAGAAAATACTACCACGTGTTAAAAACACTTTCATTCCATTCTCAACAAAGTCAATATATATATTTAGGTATTTAGATTAATAATAATTGTGAGATTCAAGAATAACTATGTCAATACATAAGTACATTAAGTAGCTTAAAAAAAAAAAGTTGGTTTAATTAATAAATATTTTATCTTCTATATTGTGCAATGTTTGTAATTTTAAAAGCATGGAGAAATCAAATATATGTTATATGTCAACTTTTATTAAGAAATTAACATATGTAAAGTTAAATGATACTTTTTAAAAGAGTTGTCGTGCCGTTTAGCAATATCTCAAGAGATTAAAAATCCTAAACTATTAATTTTTTTAAAGTAGTATATATAGATAGATAAAATGAAAGTGAAATAAAACTGAATGTAAATAAATATTATTTAGCTTGAAGTAAATAAAAACAAGTGATAATTTCTTATGGAATACCAAATGGTATAAAATTTTAAGTTATAGTTTATTTTATACTTGGTGCATTAATATAATTAATTGTTTTAATATTAAATGGGTCTTTCACATATTATGTAGCAATAAAGTGACCATAAGACTCATAACATAGTATCTTTTGATTTGATATGAATAGAGAAAAAACCAAATATCATGCCATATGACATGTTCTCAATGTAGCTCTAAATCATGTGACATATTCTCAATATACTCTCAATCTATGTGACATTTTTTGAAGGTCTTAAATCACAAAACTATTGCTTTTTTAAAGTGATTTTGATGAACTCTGTCGAGAATCCAACTTCCTTTAAAGGATGATGTCAAACCAAAATATTCCTAGTTACTTAAAAAATAGGTTTTTAAATATTGTTATTATTGAAACACATTTGAAGAGGAGTTTGCATCGGATTAAGCTCAAACACCAATATCATATCCCACATCAAAAAAATCTATTTATTTTAACATTATTCCTTAGTTTTTTGGTCTTGACTAGATTGGCTCTTTTGAAAGTTTCAAAATTTAAGGCATGTTGATATTTGATGTTGATCATATTAAATAAGACAAACTTAGATATAAGAAGTTTAAAGAGAAACTCAAAATAGAGTTGGATATATAAGAACTTGTTACTTTATTTTGATGACCCTGATATATAATGAGGGTTTTATTTATAAGTAATGATGGGAAAAATGGGAGGACAACTTAGTAGTAGATAGGAGGTCAATTTTAGAAAAAAAAAAAAATTAGAAACATTTGGAAATGGATCTTAGTTCTTTGTGTGTCTCTTTACATGTAAGGGACACCTCGTGTATTGTGCTTTTATAGAGGATCTTTTATTGCTCTATATGATGATAAAGTAACAAAAAGATTACCAACAAAGAGCTATATAATAAATACAATGAAACAATAACAAGAAAAGGAAATTACAATGATCAAAAACAATAAGACAGAAACAAAATGTTATCCGTTAATCTCCACCGGAAGAACTTTTTGGGTGTTATTTGTTTTTAACGTTGACCTAGTGAGGTTGGAGCCGTTTACAACAGTAAAAAACCCAACATCTCAGCAGTTTGATCACAACCGTGCTCCACAGTAAAAAAAATAAAAATAAAATACTGTTGCAATCTTGACTTTTTTTGCAATCGAACGATCAAGATCAGGTACTTACAGATGTGACCTATTTCAAGATCAGGTCCTTTTCTAACTAATAAAATACAAGAAACACCACATATGTACATTTGATTTTCATATCCCTTCCTTTTGAGATAATATGTTTTGTATCGTTTCTTTAGTTTTAGCAAAAAAAAGGAAAAAAAACAGTTCGTTATGGTAGTATGTTTTGGTTTATAGTCTGTTATGCTTTGTCCATATATTTCATCGTTGCAGTGGACCTGAAATTAGTGGACCTAACTTTTAAAAGAGAACATTACCAAAAAAAAAAAAAAACTTTTAAAAGAGAAAATAGAACTAGTCGATTCCTTGTCAGAGGTGAACTTTGACCACTCCCATTGTCGGCTTGTCGCGTGCGGTATCACCCACATTTGTAAGTGTCGATTAGCTTCTAAACCCAGAATTGTAGGTGGTGACAACCACATCAAGCCATAACGACGACAGCAGTACAGGCAAGGCGGCATTAAGCATGGGAGTTTGTTGCAGAAGTGACGTGGAGTCGACATATGACAGGGAGGCAATGGTGACATGGTGGTGATGAAGCAAGAGAAGATATATTTGGTATGGTGGCAGACAAAGGGTCATAAAATGGAACTAGGATTTCAAAGGAGGAAGGATCTGCGACGAGATGGAATCATGGAAATGGCGTGAGCTGGAGTTGGAGACTTGGAGGACGCAAGGGCAGTGCTGATTGCCCATGGTCACGGTCACGGATGGCTGAACTGGCCGTTCAATCTGGATCTTCGTGCGGCGACGGCGGCGGTGCCGAGAGAGCGAGGGGGCCTGGCCTCCTGGGGATGAGATGCCGACTTTCTGAGGCATGGGCCAAGCTTGACGATAAGATTTCTTGGGTAGAGGTATTTTAGGGAAAAAAGAGAGAGAGAGGTACAATCACTGCTGTCTCTTTTACTGTACTAAGAGGGGAATGCACATGCTATGCACGTGCGCAGATTCACCCATAAAAATTACTTAAACGCTCAATTTAGTGAACCATAGAAATAGAATACAATATTATTATCTAGTAAATTTTAAGTTCCCTTTAATTTTTCACCATTAAAATTTGTGAAATCTTTTCATATGGTTGTTTATTTAGGCCTAGAATAATGTGTTCTGGAACATCTGCTTAATCACTGACTCCTAAAATTTCTTTATAATTTCTATTTTTCATCTACTAATTTCTTTTTGCGAATTTGAAACCACTAATTGAAAACATATTTTATCAAGAAATTTAGATAAACTTTTTCACTTGTTATACTGTACCACTTTTCTAAATATATTTTTTGAATTGTTATTTGAGATTTTTTCTTTTTTCTTTTTTTCAAATCAATATAGGAGTTCGCAGTGTCACATTATTTTTTAGAACGCAACTTCATTATAAGATGTTTTACCAATATTTTTCTCGATATTTTTTTTTGCAACATCTTATTATTCATCGAGCCATTTCGTTGCAATATCATTTATCTTAATTTTACTAAACCTGGAATTGATGGAAGGCTTAAAAACAGTTTCGATTCTAGTAATAAGTTTCTCATTCACATTCGCATATAACACACTATCAAAAGACAGATGAAACACCAGTACTGAAGTGCAGCAAGTATTAAGATCAAAGCTAGTACTGAGGATCAATTTTAACCTGATTTTTCTCTTTAAGCCTTTACTCATATATTATACCGTGGAAAGATGGAGAATACCCAGATCATAAATGATACGCATAGGGTGGAACATTATCTGATACAAACACATTTTTGCGTTACATCCATACAGAATTTTAAATGTTTACAAAATCAAAAGACATAACAGTACCAAGACAATATGAGGTGATATATTACAACAGCAGGGATACTCGTGGAAACAGATCAAGATGTGGAAGTGAAGATTTTTTCAACCCAATTTTCACATTAGAGGCCCGCTCATCAGGCATAAGCCTTCTTCTGCTTTGGATACTTATTTTTCGCAAAGAATACAGAGAGCACACTTTTATTTCGTGCAGCAGGACGAGAAATTTCGCGATGAGGGTTCTCCAAGGACTTAGGTAAAGGTTTGGGAACTTCCAGAAGGTCCTACAAGAAGGTGAATATATCCAGATCAGGATTCAAGACTGAAATGTGTCGTACCTGAATTAAAAATTTAAAAACAAATGGTTTCACATGTTTTGAAGGAAGGCCCCACGCAGGTGAATTAAAAATTTAAAATCAACTTGGTGTTGATGGTGGTAAAGCTCTGTTGCCTCACTACCAACAATTTTGGCACTAACGCAGGAACCAAGCTGTAAATAGTAACGTAAAGTAAAAACACAAAAGAGCTTTGACTGTCATTCCATCTTTTAGTTGAATGGACATTACCGTAGAAATAAAATTGCGTGGAACTATGGGGGAATGAGGAGCTCCATTTCTCGATTGAAGATGAGTTGACATGGGCAAAGGTGCAGTAGCTTCCACTGCATCTGCAACATTACAAGCAAATAAATTAAATAAACATTCAAGCCACTATTATAATTTATAAACACAAGAGTAAAGATATTTAAGAAGGTACTAACTACAAAAGTTGAAGATACCTAGCAAGTGGAAGTCTTGTGGCGTTGCTTTATGAGCCTTAGAACCTTCAAAGCTGCACGTTTGAGGATGAGATCCTCCAGGTCAGAAGTAAATTCAATAATATAAAGAAATATGAATTCAAGGATTTGATCGGAAGTTAATGGCTCAAACCTGAACGAGAACTTGGAATCTTGCTCTGGCTGAATGTCAGGAGATTTATTTGGCATAGAGTTAGATTCTGATGCTAGATGCCATGAAAGAGTTTTTGATGCAGTGTTAACTAAAATACAGGCATGGGAAAGATGATAAAACTTGTTAACACTCAGGAAATATATGTAAATAACAAATTATTCTTCCATAAAATAAAGCCACATACCTTGGGAATGAGAATGAGGTTCTGAGATAGTATGATTTTGCCCTCTGGCATTCAATTGTGGACTAATACGCACCTTGTTGGTAGTGGAATCTAGCTTGGTGATTCAGAATAGAATATGTCAGTGTCTCATATACTTTCTTTTTTCATGTTGAAATGATATTATGAGCGGTTCAAACCATACTTGGTAAAATGTAGTGTTTGTGGTGTCTTGCAGTAGTTCCTAACAACTGCTGCTGCCTGAGACCTTCTTTATCCATGTAATATTGGCAAGTGAGAATTTGCTAAAATCCAATACAAAGCAGAGTTAGCTTCCACTCAAGGTGAATTTTAGAAGATAATTTCAATTTCCATATATTTTCTAGCTTAAAAAGATTAAATGTAACCTTTACCTGATCCAGACATGAGATCTTTAGCTCTACATTTGAGACATCAGTCGATTGCTGTTCAAACAAATCTGTCAATTTGTAAGCAACTGTGCCAAGGTGATCAACAGCATTTACAAGAGCTCTCACAGCATAACCCTTCAAATTATCCAACACTCTAAAACCAAAGGAAGATCAATTCAGGAGTTGTAAACGAAAACAATGCATTAAATAAGTTACAATGAAGGAATCATGAACAAAATAATAATATCGTTTCAGCAGCCAAATAACTTGGGATAGAATTAGTCTTTTAATCCCCTTTCTCTACATGTGTTCCCCCAACAACGAAGTGTACGGGAAAAAAAGTTAGGACAAGATGGAAATGTCAGGAGTCATCTGGTTGAGACATTTAACTAATGGGGCACTTGGATAAATTACAAACAAGGACATCACGTAATAATAGTCTTAGAAAATGAGGGAATTACTTAGTAAGACATATATTGCACTTAGTGCACTTACTGTTACCATTTAAGTGGTCAATTATGCTTGACAACAACAACATATAAATAATAGGAAACCATATGTTACCATTATAAATATGTCTCAGCTTCAAATACATTATCTTTTAATTTTTTTTCCCTTCTAGGCATTGGTTGGGATAGTGGCAACTGGCAAGAGTTGGCCATCCAACTGAATTTGGCTGGGGTTTGTTGTCTCACGACTGAAATTCATCTGCAAGAAATCCGTGATGCAAGAAACTGAAGGATGTTGGCGGCATGGGGCAGTGTGGTCAAATTATTTGTGGTTTGCCATAACCACTTTGTTGGCCTTTTGATAAAAAAAATCTTTTTCTTCCTATTGTAAGTTCATCTAAAAACAAATTGTAATGACCTTTTTTTTTTCGACAAATAATAATTAATGGAAAACTACGAGATGTATGATCTTACATTTGCTTCTGCTCGTTGTGAAGGTAAGACTTCTCACAGTACTCGGCAGCAGAGTAAAGTTGCGGCCTAAGGTTCTTCAATTCCTATGACAACCAAATAACAAGAGAATCAAAACCTTGAAATGTGATCATATCGGCACATATAATCGCCAAAATTTAATCACAGAAAGACATCCACATTTATTAAAATTTATTTTAATAACCATAACCTAGAACACGCACAAGGAACAATTCCCCAAATAAGTATGATACCGTGGCAGAATTGCAAAAGAACTTCGTTAGGAAATTCATCAGATCAAACAATACATGTTGAGTACTTAGCTATTGATCCTTGAGTTGAAGAACACCAAATCCACCCAAACCCCTAAACTACATCTCACCATAGCTGACCCTTGGCCTTCAGCATTAGGAAGAGTAGAAAAAGGAAAGGAAAAATCCGCAAGATTTCAAAACAAGCTTTTCCTCAACAGATCACGCCATTCCATTATCCAAAAAACTACACATATTTGTGGGAGGGGAAAAAAAGCTATAAACCTTGGGCAAGGAAAAGCAGATCCAGAGGGAGGTGGAAGAAAAGTAACAGAGAAGCAAACTTTCACCTGCAGAGCCTTGACGAAGCTCTTGCTCCTCTCCATGGACACCTCATCGAAGGTCATCGGCGCCGGCGTCTCCAGCCTCCATTGCTCCACCTGCATCCCTCCTTTCCTAGAGAGAAATGGGATTCCTTTTTCTTTATTGCGCTCTGGTTTGGTGGGAAACGGAGAACAGAGTTAGAGCCCAGAGACAGAGGGAGAGAGAGATGTGGGAGTGAAGTTGAAGCGATACCGGGAACTGGGTTTTGGGTGGGAAATATATTTTTCATTTTTCTATTTTAGAAAATAACAACTTTTTACATTTGGTAAACTTTGAATATAATTTCAGACTGCAACAAGTTATATTTATTTATTTTACCCTGGCTCACTTCTCAGTTATCTTTTTTAGAAAATTGGATGATCTTTGTTAAATTGTCTGACGTGATGATGATTATTATTACAGTGCTCCAGATACAAGTTGCAGTTCTTGTAAAAAATGGCATTTCAACTTAAGCAAGGGGCAGCAGAGTAATTCAGTAAGCTAATGGAAAACATGTAGCTTATTTTCACAGTTTTGTAGCACATGTCCTTCAGAGCCAGCGACTATATATTACTATTCCTTAATGGAATACGTAAAAATTTATTGTTATTGCCATGTTGTTTTCATCCCTGAGACAAGTTTCATAGAGCCCACTGCCCAGTGGTGGCATACCATGTAGGAGATCCACTGATACACCAAACACCCACTTGCAGCAGAAAATTAACCTTGACTCGTCCAATGGGTTCTTAAATAAGTTTCATTTCCCTTTCCATATTTCTTTTTGTGTAACATGTTTTTCTTGCAAGAAAATTTTCAAACATCCAAAAAATCCATAGAACAGTGCAAATGAAAGTAATAAATCTAATTCCAAGTAAAGGGAGATAGAAAGGTGAGCATTTACTTTTAGATTTTTGGCTGATTTGGGTCTTGATGGAGTTGTTGATTAGGTGGACCTAATAGGCGGCTCCCCTCCTCCGCATTGAAGTTACCGATAGCCTTGGCAAGTGTTTACCAAAAAATGGATTAGGCAGAAAGTGACTAGTGTTTGACGACAGATTGGGGAGATATCCGGAGCAGAAAGATTAAAGATGCCATCTATGATGTATCTGGGGTCCAAGAAAGCTCTGTTGCCGGCTTTCACCATTGTATCTGGGGTCCAAGAAAGCTCCGATAATTCGCGTTCCCATAGGTTGCCTAACAGTTTATAGCTTAATGTGGCATTGAGAAGCCAATGGATACTCCATTACCGTTTCATGATGTAGTTGCGTGTGTGTACGACCGTTTGCAAAAAAATGTAGATGCGTGTGTGTGCATTTGCAATGAAATGTTACTGCGCCACATCAAGAAAGCAACAGGTGTTGGTGAAGAGTTTTATATTTGTATGGAACAGTCCCTGCTTATCGAGTAAATTGATCACACTCACTACATAGCTAGCCACATGATGGAATCAACTATAACATATAAGTGCTTCTCAGCCTTCCAGAATCACCCATCTTTCGCCTAAGCTTCCATGGTGCTTTTCTTTCTCTCAAAAAAAGGGAGGAAAGGATCTGCCGCCCACGCAACCAATCACATGCTTCAAATTAACTAAACATCGATAAGCATATCCACCTTACAAAAATCCGGAAGCATCGAAGCACATGCAACATGAGGCAAACTAAAAGGTCAAAAAACAGATACTACCACACTCCTCTGACTGGGTCCGACTCTAGTACCATTGAATCAGGAATAGATACTTAACCCACAAATAAATTGATTACCTTCTGCGGATCGGGCAGGAAATCACATGGCTGACATATCTCGCATGATTTAGGTGTTTTAAATCGAGGAAGACTATTATTTTGAAGATATTTGCTTATTTACTATACAAACTATACAACTAACATGAGAGACAGCTTTTTATATATCACAGCGTTTCCTCTAGAATACTGGTATATTACAACTATAGAGCAAAATTTCTGATGTTTTTAAGGATGACCAATAACATCTCAACGTCGTTCTGCACATCACCAAGCAAGTGCTAAGCAAAGAGCCAGATAATACCTCATCCATGTGAACGTCACTGGAAAGGGAACGTAGGAGATGGCAAAAGTTGAAACCATCTCATAGCAGGTAGGCTTGGGTGTGGAAGGGCAGCCAAGTGATATAATCAGCTCCTCAACTGTGCACACCCGAAACTTTGGGGGAGAATTGATGGCAATGTTGTCCACTCGATGCTCGTAAATTTTCCCTTCCTTGTCAAGTTTGTATTCAGAAGTGCCATCAAAGCGTCCATGACTCTCCCATGATACACGAGGGATACCATGAGCAGTCCAACGGATCATGACGACATTCACAAAAGGCTGCCAGACACTCACAATGTCTACCCATAAGGTCTTGAAGAATATTCTACCAATGAGACGTAGAGCCCAGAATATAACTTTGTAGTTCTCAATGCCCGTAAAAGTGTTGATAGGATCCTTGAAGATAATGTCATCCCTGGAAAAAGAGTCAACATTAGTTACAATAAAGTATATGAAGGTAGCATGCATCAGCCTTGAATGCGCAATATTGCAACAATGACAAGGTGTCCAGGTAAGACGCTAGCTCTTTTAGTTAATTGAATAATTGGAAATTGAAACTAAATGTGCAACAAGGGCAAGAGAACTAGAGCACACGGAGATAGACATAGCAGACAGGAAAAATGAATTCGACCATGTAACAACACACACTACGTGACCACACCCTATGTACCATGTGTCACATACATATATGGCTGATTTGAAAGGCTTTGCTTCTCAGTGTCTAAATTTACTCTCTACCACCTGTTTTTCAAAAAGCATGATTAACATATGGATACAAGAAAGTGTAATAAAAAAAATGTCCAGCATTAAATCCCAATCAATTTTTTTCAAAAAATTCCCAACCAAAAATTATGCAAATCGTAACCATCCTAATAACAAAATAGATTCACAGTTTGCAAAAAAAAGAGAAACCCCAGATGAAAGGGAAAAACTAATCTAAAAGAGCAGAAGAAACTGATTAACAAAATCCTCAAGAAGAGAATTTTCTATTACTTGCCAAAAATTGTTCTAAAGGAGTAACACAATATACCCAAAAAATTCTTAATATAGCACACGACATTTACAATTTCCTTGTTATCCGTTAAATCCTCCAAGTCTATAAATAGTGTGCACTTTCATGCTGAAAACATATGTATAACTACAACATTAAGTATAAAAATAAAGTATCAGTTGCTTCCTCAAGGCGCAACGGCTGCCTAGTTTGTGCTCTGTGAAAGTGTGGTAGAATACAACTATCACATCAGCTATTTTCCCATTTCTCACTCTTCCATAAGACCATGCATTCTACATGGCACACAATATTTCACTCTCTCATGCATCATGCATGTGATTGCTTTCATACTGTTTCTCAAGACTTCCTATACCAAGCTCCATTTCCTTTGTTTGTAATCCTCACTTGTTCCATAAGTTAATGTCAAGATCAGTCAACTGCTAGGAATCTCCTTTTTGAAATAACCCTACATTTTTTTAATGTTCATGACAAGGTAATTATCTGCCCTACATTTAAACACTGCCCTCTTGGTAAAATTTACTCATCAAAGGCAAACCAAAAATTTCGTCCTTCATATTGGGCCTTCAACAAGTAACATTGATTAGTTAGACCACTTTGTACAGTTAGAAGAGCTTCATCACCTAAAATAAATTTGTTGCAAAAGAAGAAATTGAAAACTCAATTAATGTATATAAGTAGAAACAAGATGACAGAAGGTTTCTGGATCTTTTAGAAAAAAACAATTGAGTTCAGTAGAGATCATTCACATCTGAAACCTAGCTGAAGACCTTGAGACAGATTGCAGTAATTGAAAGCCTTTCATTTGACAACCCTTTGAACACTGTCCCCTTTTTCAATACAAATACTACTAAATATAATTGTTTGCACCTGTTAAACCAAGGTGATTAGTATAAGCAAAATACGTAGATTAGTGTACAAAATTTTCCTCCTTCACAAAACAGAAAGTGGTCCGTTCATCAGACATGAAGATTTAAAGACTTTTGTTATGATCCAGAAATTGCCTGGACCCACCACCATAGTTGAACGATGAATGCAGGCTTCAAACTGGGGGTTCATATGCAGCGCATCCACTGGATGTTTTCATTGCCCATACACATTCCCTGATGGTTCGAACCCTTTGTTTTGTAGAACATTTTTTCATTGATCAACTAAAGAAATTTTATTGAAAAACATAGGAGCCAACAAATTTAAACACCTTATTGCAATGTGCCAAGCACAAGACATGAGAAGATTAAAGGAAATAGAAAGCATATTGTTGAGTATGCCATCACTTCCAAAGCGGCTTGATCAACCATTTGAGGTATGTTGCATTTCCATATGCATTAGGATTTTATGATGAGATTAGATATGAACATTGAAGCATCCATCATCCCTTAGGTGTATTTTGTCTAGGGTTTTTAGATTTCTTCTGGAGCTGTCAACGGGCAGCACTTTCTACAGGACTGGCCTAGAGGCCCAACCCCACATGCTCATTTCAGCAGGCCAACTCAAGCTCTATTCCAAAAACTTTGGCCCAAGCACGACTTGGTTTGGCTGAATAATCACAAAAAGCTTGGTCGACTCAGGCTTGGCATATAGGGCCTGAAGTTCACTCATAAGGTCCAAGCCTAGGTCGAGTCATAATGGGCCTTCAACACAAAAATTTGAGCCAATACCCATAAGCATTGACAATCCTTATTTCTTCTCTCTTTTATTGTTTCAATTAGTGATCTATCCTATTCTCCACCTGGAGTAAATAATATTGTTGTGATTTCTTGTTTATTCACTTCATTATTTATTGTTTGTGATTGCTTGTTTTCTCATTTTGTTGTTTATTTACTTATATGTGTACAAGTTTATCTATACTTAAAAAATGCTCTACGTATGCAACAATCTAGTAGATCAGTTGTTGAGTCAAGGAAAGAATGACCTTTTGTAAAGAGGGAAAATCCCATCTCATCGAAGTAGAAGAAAAAGATGCTACTTTTGGCCGAGCACTCACTCTGATAGCCTATCACTAACGCACCTAGTGGGTTGCATTAAGGGATCAAACGGAAGGAAAATTCCCACTTCCTTTTCTTTCCCACCATCTTTTTTAATTGTCCTTCTCAGATAATTGTCTAGCCATCTAAAAGCTAATCTTTAGATGAAGGACGTGATTTCCCCACCTATCCGAATCCAATCCCAAAGTTATCCACAGCGATACCAAAATCAAAGTAAATCACAAAGTCAAATCCAGAATTGAAGCTATCGCCTAACTTATCCACGAAACCATCTATAACTTCAAGCAACGTACACACCTCTCAACACCATATATCCATTCCCAACAAAATAAAGCATTTGCATAACATCCATCACACAATTCCCTACAGCACAAACTCTATAATAATTAATCTACACAAAACCATACGGCAACAACATACTCGATCATATGCAAATCCAGCTAAACTTCTTTCCCAAAAACAACAACAAAGATCTCAACTTTTTTTTATCACAAAAAGCATAGAGATAAAAGCACAAGAACCGAACCTGTAGATGTCAGGTGAGGGCTCTCTGTAGAAAATCACCGGGAGGTCCTCCCGGAGAGTTCGGATCGCATACCCCAAGTTAACATAGTACTTCTGCCTATCCTCTACCCCGTCCTTCTCCTTCTCCGCCTCCTCCGAAGCCAAGTCCCGCAGCTCAGGTCCAGAGAGAAGGGGAAAGATCGTGTCCTTGTCCCTCACAGGGTCGGAGACGCTGATAACCCGAGCATTCCTGTCCTTGACGACTCTTCCCGCGCTGGCCCAAACCCTAGCTCTGTTGGAAGAAGAAGCAGCAGGAGGAGAAGCTCTCGGGCGGTTGATGGCGGAGGAGGAGCAGGAGATGGAGGAGAGATCGGTCAATGGGAGGAGGAATGCCATCGTTGGGGTGGAATGGAGGACTAGTGGAGATCGGTTTGGGTTTCTTCCATTTCTTCTGAAAGATTTGAACGACGAAGAAGAAGAAGAGGAAAAAAAGATGGAGAAAATCGCGAATGGAAATCTCGCGCGGATAAGTTTGTGGACGAGCTAACCATGAAGTGGACTGATTATTTTCTGGGAGGTTTTTTTTTTCTGTTGATATCCTCGTCAAAAGTTATATTAGCATCACTACATTTCTTATAACAAGAATTATCTATATATACTTAGTAAGACAAAGAACTTACCTCCGTACACTTACAGTCAACTATCATCCAGCTCTGACAAGTTTCAGTATCTAATCCATGATTAACTAAAAATTAAAAACTAACATGACATTCTTAACCAAAAGGACATTGCCTTGGAGAATGAAGGGCTTGTTGGTCTCGCGGGGAGAGTTTGCTGAAGAGACTGGGGCGGATGTTAATAACGGTCATCTTTTAAACGACAAAATCTAAATAATAATAATAATATAATTAAGACATTGTTTCCGTAGTTTCACGTATAGTTGCAGTGGCAGTAATGCAAAACAGGTATTTTTGAGATAAAAGATAGTCCACATGTCCAATTCGGACAAGTTGCTAGGAACGACAACGCCAGTGGACGGGAGTAACTCTCACAAATATCCGGCGTCCTGCGGTTACTAACGAACTACCCTTTGTTCCGAGCATCAGCACGAATTGATCCGAATCTCTCTACCCCATGAGAAACTTTATGCGAATCTTGTGATACGCCATGGACTTCAAGGATTCCAGATTTTTTTCCAGTGCACGAACCGATGTGCACCAACAAATGGCGGAAGAATCAAATTAAGTGAGGTCGATAATACGTTACAAGAGAAAAGGAAGGGATCCAGATAGATCTCGTCATCTTTAATTGAAAGTTGGTCAGATTCATGTTTTAGTTGGCGGAAAGCCTACGGATTTCTGGTAGTTGCAGGATTGGTGAGACTTCAATAGTTAATGGACACCAATGGATATGCTAGAAGGATTAAAAAAAACATATATTTGATTTTTAATTGATAAACACTTTCGTTATTTTAAATCTACTGTAGATATTTTTTGTAAACGGTTAGCTAATATTTATTTAGTCCTTGGTTATGTAACCACCACTAAGAAAATTTAGTATCAGAATACACATTGTTTTAAGAATTACAAGTCTGACGTAACTATATGTTCCTTTCAAAAATTGCTTGTCATTAATAGACATTCACAAAAAATTCTATAACGGTCAAAGTTTTCCAGAACGATTAACAAACATTAATCAAAACAGAGATTGTCATCAGCAGATGGAAGAGAGGGTTGGATGGAATCCAACACAGGCCTAGTATTTTGGGGAGCTGGTGGTATTTACTCATTTTCCCTATTTCGTAGGAAAGATGTAACTGAGTAGAAGGTCTTTTCTTTCTCAAAGCCTGTACCCAAACATTTTATCTAGCGTTGAATAACAAAAATAACATCATTAATAATCATGTTGGGGTTTTTACTCTTTCCTCTAAAAATTCTATTATTCCGTTTTTTCCATATTATCTATAAAAAAACTTTGTATCAAAGTATAACAGTCTTTTAAAGATATATCAAACTTCAATGCAGGTGGTAATGTAAATTAGTTAGATATGGAGAAAATTGCAGGATATATAGAACCACGAGTAAAAGCATTCCATATAGTACTAACAAAAGAACAATGGATAAATAAATGGTTATTTATTTCCTTATAACTATTACAAAATACACATACATCAGAACCATTCCATCCCCTTTTACAAAGATTATCTTTGGTCAGCATTTTATTGAAGAGAGTCAACCAAGAAAAAAGTTTGATTTTCAAAGGAACCCAGCCATTCCAGATTTACTCATATAATTGAAATCTGATTCCACCATCATTCAATATATTATAGCAGGATTTCACAGTAAAAGATCTTTAGATGGGTTCCACGTCAAAGTGTCTTCTTCAGAATTTAATTGTATATTATATAATATTTCCATTAGGTAATCAGCCTGCCTCTGAATAGTTGCATAATTGTCAGATGGCTTGAGGGTAGAGAATAGTTTATCAAAGTCTGATCTAAAGATCTCTATTATTTTTTCAATCGAGGCTTTTTTATATCTGGCAAGTTTGAACAGATCAGGAAAAATATCCCGCAAATTTTTTCCCATTCCATCATCTATTTTTCCAAAATATTATGCTATTTCTGAAGGAGGCAAAGCAGTTAACAATGTTAAAGCAGCCTTTGATTTCCTGCCACAAGGGGGAGGATCTACCAATTGATGAGTTTATCAGAACACCCGACCATGTTCTAGATAAATACCTAGCTTTTAGAATTTCTTTCCATTTTAAGGTGTAGGAACTAGATAATAACTGTCATAGTAGCTTTGTTTTTAATGCCAGATTAAAACATTTAATATTAATAATACCCTAGCCTTTCTGATCTTTTGGCCTACATATAAAAGCCTATTTAGCTAAATGACAGGCAGTAGAAGAGGATGAATAAGATTTCCAAAGAAATCTGCATCTAAGTTTATCAATAGCTTTTTCTACCTTTGTTGGAAGATGGAGTATTGAGAGATAATAGGTAGAGATGGCTGATAGTACAGAGTTCATAAGAGTTAATCTTCCTCCTAAAGATACTTGTTTTGCCTTCCAAAGAGTTAGTTTTTTTGAGATTTTTTCAATCATTGGAGACCAGTCATTAAAGTTAGCCCTCCTGAAGTGTAACGGCAGTCCCAAGTATTTGACAGGCAAGACAGTAGTTATGCATCCAAGGATGTGGGAGGATCTAGTAATGGAGTTGTCTGGAACTCCAATTCCGGTGAAAGAGGACTTATGAAAGTTAATTTTTAATCCAGAATAGGATTGAAAGCAATACAATATTCTCTTTATGTTTATTATATTTCCCTCACTTGCAGATAGAAATAAAATAGTGTCATCTGCGTATTGGATGTTTAATATGTTAGGGCCACCATTTGGAAGTTGTATTCTAGAAATTAAATTGCTCTCTACAGCAAGTGATAGCATTTTATTCAGAATGTGGGTAACAACAATAAAAAGAGGTAGTGATAATGGGTCTCCCTGCCTCAAACCATTTGATGCTTTAAAGAAACCCTTAGGAGAGTCATTAACTAAGATTGAAAATCTAACATGTATAATACACATCCTAATCCAAGCAATCCATTTGGCTCCACATCCTAAGCTTTGAAGGGAATCCAGTAAGAAGTCCCCATTGATATTATCAAAGGCTTTCTCAAAGTCTAGTTTTAAAATGAACCCTGGGATTCCAGCCACTTTCATATAGTGTAATGTTTCTTGGGCAACCAGGAAAAAATCTCCAATGTATCTTCCAGAAAGAAAAGCACATTGAGAGTTGTCTATAATTTTATCAAGAATAGGAGAGAATCTAGAGGCCAGAGTCTTCGTGATGATTTTATATAGACTATTTACTAAACTGATAAGTCTGTAATCTTCCAATTTGAGTACTAGGGTGATGAAGATCTGATTAATATGTTCTAAATAGTCTACATCAGAAGTAGCATGAAGGTGTTTAAAACCCTCTAGGATGTCAAGTTTAATAGAGTCCCAGAATTGCTTAAAAAAACATAGTGAAAAGCCATCTAGACCGGGGGCCTTATCATTGGATAGTGGCCCAATATTTTTTGTATATTTCTTCCAATGAAAAAGCCTCTTCCAAAGCCTCTGGATTTTGGATTTTTGTAGGGACTAAGATGTCCCAATTTAGAGCTGGAATGTGTCTTTTAGCCTTATTGAATTGCCAAATAAAGTGATTTTCTATTTCTTTGCAAATTATAGTTGGGAGTAGATCATATTCTCCTTAATATTAGGAAATAAATGACATTTATTCTCCTACGGTTTTTACCATTTTATTGAAGAAAGATGTATTTAGATCACCTTCCTTGAGACACTGAATTCTAGATTTTTGTTTCCAATAAGCTTCTTGTTCTTGAAGCAATAAATAATGCTCAGCCATAAGGTTCATCTTTTTAATCATCAGGTCTTCTTGAATCGAAGAAGCTTCAGTTAGGGAGTCAATAAGGGCAATTTGGGCTTCAATGGATAATAATCTATTTTTCCTTTCCTCCCTTACTGGTCTTATCCAGCTTTTTATTTGTTTTTTTAAATATTTAAGCTTGTAAGCAAATTTTATCACAGGGGAAGGGGAGTCACATATAGTGGAGGATCTTTGCCAACAGTTTTCTATAAAAGACTTGAATCTTTCAATGTGGAATCAGGATTTGTAGAATTTAAAAGACATAGAGCCTCAGTCTATGGGAATGGTATTACGAAGAATGGGGATATGATCTGAAACAATCTTGGTCAATCCTAGACTAAGAGTTGGGAAATTTGGTTGACTAGTCAACAGATACAAGGAATCTGTCAAGTTTGACCATTGTAGGTTGGGCTTGCAAATTTGACTAGGTATATTTGCAGTTACTTGGAGACAAATCCACTAGACAGTTACTTTCTATGAATTCTTGAAATGTTTCATGGCTGATGTAACGACACTCCTGGTAGAGTGTTCATATGTATATCTGATTAAATTGAAATCTCCTCCTATAACCCAATTTGAATTTACCATTTTGCTGAGGGGATTTAATTCTTCAATGAAATCTGTTTTCAGTCTAGGCTCACACGGTCCATAGACCCCTGTGAGCCACCATTCAACGCCATCTAAAAGATTTCCAAATTTTAAAGTAAGACTGTAGGTTGCCACTATAGTATTACACAGTTTATATCTTCTATCATCCCATCTAATAAGGATTCCCCCAGAAGTCCCTACTGAAGGAAGAGAGGACCACTGATTTAGTATGCCTCCTCCTAGGGATTTGAGAAGATTGGAGGAATAGGTCTCTAACTTGGTTTCACTAATTATAAGAATATTACATTTATTAGACCTAACTAAGTTAAGAATAGCTCTTTTTTTCCCACTAACACCCAATCCTCTCATATTCCAGGTAGAAATGATCATTGATCTTGAGGTGAAATATAAAGAGACGCAAAGTTCTCAACCAAGCTAGCATTTTTATTGAAATTAATATGAACTAATCCTTGTTCCTCTCTGACGGAGTCAAAAGAGGTCTTAACCTCTTCTGTAGTATTCAGAGAAATACCCAATTTTCCACAAAAAACTTTTAAAGTGATCATATGAGTCTCAAGTGAAGGCATCATTCAAAAGATAACTACAATTATCTTCAGAATTAGAGCTAGCAGAGTCTGAAGTAGGAAGTAAAACAACTTTATTTAATAGGGGGTCTTTGAACTGTAAAGCATTTGTAGCAGAGAAAGAATCATTATTACTTGGGGCATGGATGGGGGGTTGGTGGGTGGGACTCAAAGGCAACTTCAGAAGGACCTCCAAGATCATCTTTCTCCAGACAGTCTTATACAGCTAGCACTCTTTTGAATTTGGCCATAGATAAATTTCTTGCTTTTATTTCAGCCTCCACAAATTTTGATGTTTCATCCACAGTGTGATTGGGCTCGACTTGAGGTGATAGAGAATATAGGTGAGCTGAATAATTGTGCTCTGACCTGAAGGTAGGAGGAGTGGGGGTAGGCAAGATGCCAGCTGTGACCGCGCGCGCCTGACCCGGAGAGGAGGAGGGGTAAGGGAGGAGACCACAGCCATGCCAATGGATGGCGAAGGCGCAAGGAAAGGATAAAAGAAAAAGAAAGGGAGTCGCCACCTAGTCTTTTAGGGAAAGACGAAGAAAACCACAAATGAACGAATGCATGCATGGGATGCAAATAGGAAGGCTGGATGTCTGCTAACCAAAGGATGGGTAAGGATTCCTGTTACGCACGAGGAAGGTATTAGGCACCCTCG
>JAMKQA010006492.1:0-11882 GCA_024699735.1 Posidonia australis
GTCGATTTTTGCATTATCTTGCGATCCTCGCCGGCATGGTTACACCTATCCAGGAATAAAATTCATAAAATGTAAATAATTACAAAATGAATTTTACGAGTGTTACATCCTAACCACCTTAAAAGAAGATTTTGCCTTCGAAATCACTAGGCTAAAAGATACAGGTACTGGGCTAGGATGGCTTCCTGACGTTCCCACGTGGCCTCCTCGGCTCCATGATGCTGCCATCGCAACAAAACTAGTGGAATCACCTTATTTCGCAGCACCTGCTCCTTGTCTTCAATAATTTGAACGGCATCCTCCACAAAGGACGGATCTTCCTGGAGCCTTCCTGGTTGAACAGGAATCACATGAGAAACGTCAGCTAGGCACTTCCTTAGCATAGAGACATGGAACTCGTCGTGCACGGACAACATCTCTAGTGGTAGATCCAACCGATAAGCAACCTAACCAATCCTTTGGGTGATTTGGTACGGGCCAATATAGTAAGGACTCAGCTTGCCACGCTTCCCGAACCTCATGACACCCTTGGTCAGTGACACCTGGAGAAATACATAGTCTCCCACCAGAATCTCCAGCAGTCTTCGCCTTCTGTCGGCATAACTCTTCTACCGACTCTATGCAGCCAATAGCCTGCTGCTGATCAGATCTACCTTGTCCGCATACAGCTACATAAGCTCTGGACCAATCAACTTATGCTTGCTCACCTCGCTTCAACAAACCGGCGATCTGCATGGCCTACCATACAAAGCTTCGTACGACGCCATCCCGATGCTCGAGTGATAACTATTATTGTAGGCGAACTCAATCAGCGACAAATGGTCCTCCCAACTCCCTTGAAAGTCTAAGGCACATACTCTGAGCATATTCTCCAACGTCTGGATAGTCCTCTCTATTTGGCCATCCGACTGAGGATGAAATGCTGTGCTATAGTTGAGCACAGTGTCAAAGGCCTCCTGTAGAGTTCTCTAGAACATTGAGGTGAACCTTGTGTCTCTGTCCGACACGATGGACACCAGAACACCATGTAGCCTCACCACCTCGGATACATACAACTCTGCCAGGAGGTGCATCGGAAGCTTCACCCGAATGACTAGGAAGTGAGCAGACTTGGTTAGTCGATCCACGATCACCCACACGGTGCCGTTCTTTCTCTGAGTCCGCGGCAAACTAGTTACGAAGTCCATCGAGATATGCTCCCACTTCCACACAAAAATATCCAACGGTTGCAAGGTCCCTCCAGGTCTCTGGTGCTCTGCCTTGACCAGCTGGTAGGTAGTACACCTCGCCACATGGTCAGCAACATCTCTCTTCATGCCAAGCTACCAAAAGTTCTGCTTCAGGTCTCGGTACATTTTTGTACTACCAAGGTAAATAGTGTACCTAGACCGATGTGCTTCATCCAACAACCTCTGCCTGGCCTCCTCTTGTTGGGGCACATACAGATGCATATCATATCTCAGCTTTCCATATGCTCCAACAGAGAAATGAGGCTCTCCACCAGCCTCCAGCTTCTCAAACACAGCCTGAATAAATGGATCCAGCTGCTGATAGGCGACAATAAACTCTAACAACTTTGGTGAACAGACAGGTTGGCCACCCAGGCACCAACCGTTCCTCGAGCTTGCTGCTTCGGCCTGTAGCTCACTAGATCCTCCAACATGGTCTACTCCTTGACCATCAGGCTCACCATCACGTGCGTATGCTGACTCAGGGCATCGGCGACCACATTGGCCTTGTCAGGATGGTAGGACAGGATGAAATCATAGTCCTTCAAATACTCCACCCAACGGCGCTGCCTCAGGTTGAGGTCCCTCTGCGTGAAGATATACTTCAAGCTCTGATGATCGATGAAGACCTCAAACAACTCCCCATAGAGATAGTGTCGCCAGATCTTGAGAGCGAACACTACGACAGCTATCTCCAAATCGTGGGTTGGGTAGTTTTTCTCATGATCCTTCAACTGGTGTGAAACATAAGCGATAACATTGCCATGCTGCATCAGAATACACCCTAACCCGACACTACTGGCATCACTATACACAGTAAAGCCATCACTTTCAGAAGGTAGAGTCAACTCAAGGGTTGAAACTAGACGAGATTTCAATTCTTAGAAATTCACCTCATAATTCTGGTTCCAGCAAAACGGAACTCCCTTCCTGGTCAACTCTGTCAAAGCCACGGCTATAGACAAGAAATCCCTTATAAACCTCCTATAATAACCCACCAGACCCAAGAAACTCTTGATCTTCGTCACAGTCCTGGGTCGCTCCCAACTACTACCACCTCGACCTTGGTAGGATCCACTTTGATGCCTTCTCCAGAAATCAAATAGCTAAGGAACATGACTTCTCTTAGTGTGACCATGCCGGTGGAACCCTGCACGACTCTCCTACGGTGCGTGGAAGCACACGAGGAGTCCTGATATGGTCACGGCGAAGATGGTGAATCTGGAGAAGAATACTGGGCTCGGAAACACCAAGGAAAGATAAGAAGAGGATAAGAAAAGGAGTCGCTACCTAGTCTTTTAATGGAAAGACGAGGAAAACCAAACACAAAGGTAAAACTAAAAGAAATCAAAGCGAAGAAAAAATATGCATGTTTCGTGCCTAATGGATGCAACACTTGGCTAATACGGGCCAGAGAAAGGATAAGGATTCTTGTTACGCATGGGGAAGGGGTTAGGCACCCCCATGTGCTTGAAGAAATCGATCTTTCTAGGTTTCCTGCTTGCTAATGGTCCATTATGTGTATGTTTGCATATTCTGAATGCACATGCTAAATATGATAGGAAAACATGCTAAATCAAAGAGAAGAAATGAACAAAAGAAAAAATGATAGGCATTGCAAATGCCACTTTACTATACGCCTGTGGGCGATGAGGAGAATCGTGAAAATTGGGAATACTCGAAAAGCGTCACGTAAATCAGCAGAAACTTGAAGAAATCCGAGGAAATCAAATTTGGGAAAATAATCCTCTTTCGGGTCAATGTCGACATTGTCAAGCCTGTTAATGTATGCCCTTGAGCGATGAAAAGCCAAATCAAATCAAAATCGTAAAAGTCAGATGAAATCTGAGAAACAATGTGAAAATTGAGTTTGAAACAAGTCATAAGTGTGTGCAAGAAAGAAAGCATGAGAAAATATGCATGAAAAGGGGAACTAAATATACAAAATGCATGTGTGAGTGAAAAATGCAAATTCTAGGGGCTTTTGTGCAAAATTCAAATGTTCGGAGTGAAAGTTGAAATTCTGAGGCTAAGTCATCACCAATACATAGGAAAACACATTTTTGTAATTTTGAAGAAATCTAGGGTCAAATGTGTAAAATTGTGCATTTTTTATTAAAATCAAGATTCCTAGGATTCAACATGCAATTTTGTTAGTAAAACTTGTATTTAATGCAATTCTAAAGAAATTCAGGTGTAAGAAAAAGAGCTTATGTTTGAAAACAAGGAATTCAGGGACCATTTTGTAATTTCCCTCATGAAAATATGCATTCTGTTTGAAATCAGTGAAATTCAGGGGTAAAAATGCAATTTTGAAAACATCTGAGTGAATTTTTGAATATCCAGGGTTTAATTTGCAATTTAAACAGAGAAATATGCATTCAGAACTATTTTAACAAAGCTTAGGGTTTTAAATGCAATTTTTTAGCACATTTAAGTAAAATTTTGAATATCCAAGGTTTATTTTGCAATTATGCCAGAAAAAATATGAATCCAGAATGATTTTAATGAAGCTCAGGGCTTTTATGAAAAATTCTGGACTTAAAATGTATGAAAAGTAAATTAGTGGATTTATGTCAAAATTTTAAACCTGGAAAACATTAATAAAGACTTACAAGGGTTCCTCTACAATTTTTCAAGGCAAACGTTATTTAAATGATTTTTTTTAAAAAAACTGTAGGGACTCAGATGCAAGGATTAATGACTTATTTGTAAGAAATGTAAAACACCAAAAGTTTAATCAAAAGAAACTATCTTTTCTATTTTTTTTAGAAAAATAAAAAAAAACCTACGACGGCTACCGACGACGGAGGTTTGTCGTCGACGACCGCCTGGGATGCCCTTCCGAGGCATCCCGAGGCCTGATCACTCATCAGGCACCACCGGGAGCATGAGGAGGAAGAAAGGAAGAGAACCAATGGTTTGGATCTTAGAGGTGATGGTCGAAACTGGCCCCCCGCCCTCCTCGACGTCGATGCCACTCCGACGACGGTGTCGTGGAGGAAGAGGGACTTGGAGGCCATGGAGCTGCGATTCGAAGCTCCTGGAAGCATGAGGGTGATGTGTAAAGCATTTCCCCTCCTCTAGAGGCAAGAAAGGAGGGAGATCTCTCGATGTTCGGTTCCGACTGTCGTCGCTGTCGTCTTCTCCGACGAGTGTGGTTGCAGGGGTGATTCAGGGCACGAAACTCGACTCTGATGGCTCCGGAGTGTTGGGGCGTGCCGTGGAACATTCTTGGAGGCTTGGAGAGGCGCGGCGGAGCTAAAGGCGCGCGATCCGTCGTCGTTACCAGTCGTCTCCCCCGGCGACGACAATGACAACGACGCGTGACTCTGGCGATTAGCTACTGGAGGCTTGGGGAAGCGTTGAAAAGGCACACCAGGAGTCGGAGAAGCTGGAGGGATCTCAAGGAAAGAGGATCGAGCTGACTGGGGCACGAATCGATCACTGGATTCGTGCCCCCACCTATGTCACCGGAGAATAGCTCCAGTGAGACCTGAAACTCCAATTCCAGCCAGGGAAGGCCTTTGGCTCAACTAGAATTGCTTGGGGAAGGAAGAGGGAGATCTAGGAAGCTATTTTGGAAGGAAATTGAGGTCTATGGAGGGCAGACCTAGGCTGGCAGTGACCTTGGCCGTCGGAGGTCGCCGGAGATGGCATGAAACTCAGATTTTTCTTCTCCCCGAGCTTCCTCTCTCCTCCTGGACCTCTCTGGTTGCCTTAGTTGAGAGAAAATGGCTTGGTGGCTCTCCTTTTGGATTTTTTCCCAAATTTTTTCTCTCTTTTCCTCCCCCTTTTTTACTTGCAAATAGGGGGTATTTATAGGCTTGCAAATGGCTTGGTAGGTTGTTATGATTAGAGTGGGAGGTGGTTAAGGTGGTTAAGGTTGTTAGGGTGAAGTGGGAAGTGGTTAAGGTGGGTAAGATGAAGTGGGAGGTGGTTAAGGTGGTTAAGTTTGTTAAGGAAGAAGTGGGAAGTGGTTAAGGTTGTTAGAGTGAAGTGGGAAGTGGTTAAGGTTGTTGGAGTGAAGTGGGAAGTGGGAAGTGGTTATGGTTGTTAGGGTTTGAGATTTAATTTTAATTTTTGATTTAGGATTTTATTTAGGGTTTTGAATTAGTCCTAGGGTTTTGGATCAATTCTAGGGTTTTGGATTTGATTATGGATTTTATTTAGGACTTTGAAATAATTTTGAAGTTTTAGATTAGGTCTTGGATTTTATTTAGGATTTTGATTCAACCCTAGGGTTTTGGGATCCATTCTAGGGTTTTAGATTTAATTTTGGATTTTATTTAAAATTTGGAATTAATCTTAGGGTTTTGGATTAATTCTAGGGTTTTGGGATTAAATTCATGCCTAGGGTTAGAGTTTTGGCTGGGTTTTAGGGTTTTTATGGTTTTTTTAGGGTTTTGTTTGGTTTTTAGGGTTTTAGGGTTTTGTTAGTGTTTTTAGGGTTCTGTTTGGTTTTTAGGGTTTTTAAAGGATTTTTAGGGGTTTATTTTGGGTTTTAGGGTTTTTGGTTTAGGGTTTAGTCCAATTGTAAGCATTTGGGGGTGTTTACACTCAACCAGAACTCGCACTTAGATAATTTTGCGTATAGCTGATGACACCTCAAAGTATCCAAAACCACCCTCAGGTGTAAGGCGTGAGTCTCAACATTTGGAGAATAAACCCGCACGTCATCAATAAAAACCTCATCGAACTGTTCTAGAAATGGGTTGAAAATCCTATTCATCAGATCCATAAACGCAACTGGTGCATTAGTCAAGCCGAATGGCATGATCGTGAACTCGTAATGCCCATTTCGCGTCCGGAAAGCAGTGTTCTGAATGTCTGGGTCTCGTATCCTCAACTGGTGATACCCCGACCTTAGATTAGACTTGTCAAATGGATCGTGTCGTGTATAAATGTGTATATTATACGTATATGTTAAACCCAAACACGACCCATTTAATTATCGTGTACCTAATACAAAACTCAAACACGAATTGTCTGTTAACGTGTATACACGATATGACCCGTTAAGTACACATTTAAGTGAATCGTGTCGTTTTGACACGATAACGATCCGATTAACACGAGTACATGTTTATTTCATGGTTACACATTTAATATAAGATTACACGTTTAGTATACATTTAACATTTACACGTTTTGTACACATAGAAAAATCAAAGACAAATTAATAAATAATGAAACCAATCATTCAACAATATTTCACAAGTTCTATTGTTTCATATGTTAATATCATAAGTCTACAACAAATCATAAACATCTACTATTCAAAATAATGAAAGTTATAATCTATATACATGGTTAGGTAACGTGTACTTATCGTGTACTTATCAGGTTTTTTAACCTTAGACACGAAAACAATCTGTTTAATAATCGTGTCTATCGGATAGACACGATAAGTACACGAGACATGATAAGAGTAAACCCAAATGCGGTTATTTCGTGTCGTATTATCGTGTCGTGTCAGAAATTGACAGGTCTACCTCAGATTAATCTTCGAGAACACCGATGCAGACTGCAACTGGTCGAATAGGTCATCAATGTGGGGCAAAGGATACTTGTTCTTCACCGTAATCTGGTTCAGCATCCAATAATCTATACACAGTCGGAGCGAACCATCCTTCTTGTGGACGAACAAGACAGTCGCCCCCCACGGAGACACACTCGGCTTAATAAATCCCTTGTCCAGCAACTCCTGCAACTAAGTCTTGAGCTTTTGCAACTCTATTGGCGTCATGCGATAAGGAGGCTTAGACACAACACCATAGCCGAGGATCAGATCGATCGAGAACTCTTCTTCCCTGTGAGGTGGCATACTAAGCAAATCGTCAGGAAAAACGTCCGGATATTCATACACCACAGAGAAGTTGTGAACACCCAACTAAGGAGAAGTGGAGGTAATTGTACTAGCTAGATACCCCACGCAACCCTTGATCAAAGACTTATAAGCCTTCATAACTGAAATGACAAGCTTAGGCTCACCTTGACACCCATCTTGCACAAAGAAAGACACATCCTCAGGAGACCCAAAATAAGCTCTTCTCCGAGCACAGTCGATCAAAGCGGACTGCTGCGCCAACCAATCCATGCTGAGTATCACATCGTACTCCTGCATGTTCATCACGATCAAGCTGGCGTCGAACTCTGCAATTCAGTGTCAAGTCGACAGACCGTAGATACCTCCATGCCAAATTGTGCTCCCCCAGCGGCGTCACAAAACTGATATGAAAGGCCAATCTAGCTGGTCTCTCTCCCAACTCCTCCGTAAAAGACTCAGAGATAAAGGAGAAAGAACTCCCTGAGTCAAACAACACTTTGGCCATCCGAGCAACCACAATAAAAGAACATGATGGCCAAACAAATAATAACACCACACAACTATACAATCAGGCAGATGTCCAGATTACAAAGGGATTACAACAAATCTCAGAGGGTTACAAAATCATCTACTCATCCTTACCCTCAACAACATCTCCCGAAGACCCAATGCCTGGAGCTGCAATGGTGAACACCGGTCCCCTAGTCGGCTGCTGTGGTGCGCTTCCTGCCTTCTTAGGCGATTCCAGACAACATCTTTGAACGTGTCCTGCCTTCCCACAATTATAGCAGACCACTAGAGTTGAGGTTCGCCTAGGTTGGGGACAATATGCAGAGATGTGGCCCACCTGACCATAGTTGAAGCACTGGTTCCCACCGGGAGCACTGGACCCTGTCTAACTGAGGCCATCTCCGCTACCCCTAGCAAAACTCTGCCGGCCCACAGAGGAAACACTGGACCTCGCCTTCTACTTCTTCTCAGGGCTACCTGAACTACCGACACTTGGAGGACCAGAGAAAGAGAACCGGGAGGTAAAAGAAGACTTATCCTTCCCTTTGGGACGACTCTCCAGAAACTTCTGATGCTTCCCCTCGAAGCGATAAGTCATCCCAACCATGTTCTCCATAGTCTAGCACCGACAGCCCATCACCTTCACCCGTAGCCTAGGGTTCAAGCCGTCCAGAAACCTCTGCGCCCGCTCCTCCTCAGACTCATAGGTTGGAGAAAAGCATTCTAGCCAGGCGAACTCAGTCTCATACTCGAACATTGACATCGTGCCCTACTCTAGACTCCGGAAATCTCAACGAAGCTGCTCCTTCACATGAGCGGGAAAATATTTGTCATAGAAGGTCGCCTTAAAATCCTTCCCCTGGATGCTAACAGTTACTAAGTCCAGGAACTTCAACTGCCTCACAGACTTCCACCACCTAGCTGCCTCACCATCCAAAAGGTAGGTCGCTAGTCGCACCCAATGCTCCTTCAGGTAAGCCATGCTCTCCAGCATCTTCACCACCTTCTCCAACTAGGCCTCGCTCTCCTCAGTACTGACCTTGTCCTTGAACGACGGTGGACGGAGCTTCGTGAACTGGTTCAGCCACGGGTCGCTCGATGGCTCACTAGTACTACTCTTGCTGAACGTGTGAGAGATT
Source organism: Posidonia australis (assembly GCA_024699735.1). Lineage (NCBI taxonomy): Eukaryota > Viridiplantae > Streptophyta > Magnoliopsida > Alismatales > Posidoniaceae > Posidonia > Posidonia australis. The sequence continues at coordinate 8,709 of JAMKQA010006492.1, forward strand.
CCATGTGCCAAACTCCTCAGTTCTGCACAAACTGCCTTCCATCCGCCTACATCCTCTCGGGACTTGGTCTCCTCGATAGGGGCCTTGTCCTTACGACCACAAGGAGGCATTCTGCCGGAGAAAGGCAAAGTACCTGCACCATAGACAAAACAACAATCAGAAAACTATGGTGAGAAATTAGGTGCAGACTCTACCATGCATACAAAACCTATGGAGTCTCTAGATCGAACACCCTAGGTGTAGTGCAACCTAGTGAACCTAGAGCTCTGATACCAAAACTGTAACGCTCCTCATTTTCCACAATAATTTAAAACAAATTAAATTACAAAAAAATTAAAGCCAAATAGAAAATATCTAACTACCAAGAACCTATGTGTGCGGCTAGGAGACTCTAGACTATATGCACTACGCTAACCCTTTGCATGCCTGCAACTGCAAACAAAAAAATAGGAGGAAAAACATATGAGTGACAAAAGTCACCCAGTACGCACCCCACGAAAATTGCGGAAAACAAATCATAATTACTTTTTTTTAAAATTCATTTCACAAACTATTTTCTCAAAACCTCACAAACCAAGCTCAAACCAGCCAAAACCACAACCGGGGCTCTACTAGCCCAAAACCACAAGCAAAGGCCCTCAATGGCCAAAACCACACACAGTGAGTTAGGAAGCTCAACGCCAGGCAACCTAACTCTGGCTACATGCAGTTCGCCGAGGAGTGACCACAACGTTCTACACTACCACGGTGAAGGCCACCCTGTGTAGGAGCGTTCATTGTCCTGTGATTCTCCCTCTCTGGAGAACCCTCAAAACCCAACCCCTCATTGGGAAGACTGTCCTGTCTCTCAGGACGCTACCAGCTATAGGGCACGTGTCCTATCTGCACTGGCCACCACAAGGCTTGCCTCCTCACGGTGTCCTCCATACACGGTACTCAGGAGGGAGTGTCATACCTCCACACCCAATGACACTCGAGCCTCAGTGCTCACAGCGATAACAGGAGTATCATACCTCCCCGTCATGCCACAAGACACCTCAACCCATGGACCGCAACCTTAGCCTTGAGACGACAGTCAAGGAGTCTCATACCTCCAAGACTCGACGCCCCTCAACCTCAAGTATCTCGACCTCCCAACCTCAACCAGGGAGTCACGCTCGACCACTCGAGAATGTCATCACATTTTCTGGTCTCGACGACACGATCCCACACTGTCTCGACCCGCACATAGAAAACTAGGAAAATATTTTCCAAAATAGGCCAACTATTTCTTTGAAATCTATTTTCATATCTTTGAAAACTCTTCCAAAACCTCGACAAAACGGCACATCAGGGGTCCTAGGAGACCACCACTGACGGCCTACAGTCCCCCACAATGGGACAAAACAAACTGGAAAACCCTCATAAATCAAATTTTATAAACATATTTGGCCTAGATTCGGCATGCCAAAAACAAGTTCGGTATGCTGAAAATCCCTGGTTCGGTAGATAGATTTAAATCGATCGACCGAATCAGGTCAACGGTCAATACTCAGGCCAAATTCAGTATACCAAAAATGGTTCAGTCGATCAAAATCTCCTGATTCCGTCGACTGTCCAAAATCGGACGACTAAATTTCGACTAGAGGACCAAACTGACAGAAAAACGGTATACCGAAATGGTTCGGTATGTCGAATTTTGCAAAAAATAGAAAACGGCCCAAACCCTACAGTCCGAAATCGCTCCAACTAGGACCTCCAATCGGACCCTTTAAACAAACACCAAAAATCTTGCATAAAACATAAGATGTAAATCCTCGAATCTACTCCAAATCCCAACAAACAAAACTAAAATTCATTCATCATGCATTAAGATATAAAATCGCAAAGGTAGAAGGGTCAAAATGACCTAAATCACACCAACTGCCATAAATACCCATAAATCCACCATAAATTCTCATAAAATCACAATAAATTCTAGGAATGTAAATTTACCTAGATTTCATGCAACCCTATCAATTTATACCATTTTCATGCTCTCTATTACAAGGCTTGGAGATGTGTACCTGAAAATGCACTCCAACGATTCTCCGACCATCTCCGACGACCACGACGCAACCACGATTACGGGAGCACTCCACGTGAGCTCCACACACCACCACGAGCCACCGCACACTGTCGCCGACCCTTGAGCACACCAAATAGAGAGAAGAATGCGGGGAGGAGAGGAACAGGGGAGGGAGAGTGAGTGAGAGTGAGACGAGTGGGAGTGAGTGGAGGGAGAGAGAATGAGTGGAGGGGGGAAAGAGGAGGATGGTGTGCTCGAGACAGTGAGAAGTGCGTGGGGGAAGAGGGGAGAAGCTTGGGTCGTGCATGGCAGAGGCCTCTGGCTAAAAAACCACGTAGAAGGAGTAGGTGGTCGCGTGCGTGCCAACCTTCCCTCCAACTTCCAGCCTCACCAACCACCACAGGAACCCAACCACCCACCACAACCATGAGGCTAACTGTAAGCCTCAACCACTGGCCCACAACTTAGGCCCAACACGGACCCACACCAGGGCCCCACACGCACAGTGCCACAATTCACAGTGCAAACCACACACATGGACACGCAAATAGAAGCCAGCCCACGAGGATTTAAAAATCATGTGCAGGGGCTTAAATGTAAGAAAAAAGGACCTAATTGCAATAAAAGTAAAATCATAGAGTTTATTCAAATGAAACTATTATTTTTTTTATTTAAAAAAAAAACATGCGACGACCGCTGGAGATGGAGCCCCACCGTCGACGACCATCTGGGATGTCCTTTCGAAGCATCCCGATGCCTGATCTGGCATCAAAGCAAGAAGGGAAGGAGTGGAGAAGATCCAATGGCTTCGATGAGGCATCTGACGGTCAGAGGAGGCTGCCCACCCCCTTGCCGTCGATGCAGCTTCGGTGGACTTCTACTGGTGGCTTCCAGAGTGATTGACGCGGCGTCTAGAGGGGCGGAGAAGCAAGGGAAGGCCACACTTAGGAGGATGATGCACACGAGGGCATGAATCTGTAGGATCTAAAGGCTTCTCTAGAGGGGGGGTGAATAGAGAATTTTAACTTTTAATAACTCTATAATCAATTTTAACAATAATCTGAATTAATAAGCAAATTGATTCACAATATACTACTTATCATGCACAATAGAATTTAAAGCATAGA
>JAMKQA010006493.1:0-13800 GCA_024699735.1 Posidonia australis
CCAAATGGGCTCAACCAAGGTTTAATGGGCCTAAATGGGCCTTCATGGGCCCAATTGGGTCCCCATGAACTAAAAGGCCTAGGTTAGGGTTTGAACTCAGCCAACAGACCCCTCCTGCAAGATTGGTAAAATTGGGGTGTCTACAGAGCTGCTCGTGTGATCCATTGATAGAGGAGGCTTCTCGGGGAGCGACGAGGCTCGCTGGAGTGCAGGAAGGATTGCTGGGGTGCCATCAGAGGTACGCGACCCCTGTCCTTCCCTCATCTCGCTACTGTTTGAGTAATGAGTAAATGGCATGTTAATGGCGAAAAATGCATGTAAAATTGTAGAAAAATAAGGAAAATGATGAGAATGAGTTGTGTTGCATGAAATATAGATATCATGCGGTAAGAATGAGGATTGGTGGAATTGAATGTGATTTGGGGGTGTAAGCAACATTAGGTTTCATTGAGCTCTTCCCCTTTGTGATTTTCGTATGAATCACATAGCTAATGGATTGAGGAATGGTTTGAGGGGTTTTGAAGTAGACTCAAGGGTCTACGCCTTATGATTTTATGGTAATTTGTGATGTGTGTTTGGGGAGTCCAATCGGGACTCCTACATTGGGCGACTTTCGCCGCCTAGAACAGGAGTGTGCCCTGTCTACGAGGAATTCGATATGTCAAATTTATACGGTATGCCAAAATCCTAACAGATTAAGCCAGGATAGCTGGTTTTGGTAGACCGAAATCTCTCGATCGACAGAAACAGGAGGTTTCGGTATACCAAAAATGTTCGATATACCGAACTAGGGAGTTTTGGTATACCAAACCTGGTTTCGGTTAGCCGTTTTTGCCCTGATATGGGTAGATATGAATTTAAATAAATGATAAATAGTTTTAAAAAGGTATGTTGAACATCTGTGAATGATGTTTTCCCCATGTGATGACATGGAGGAATGTGGAACCCAAATAAATAAATTTGGGCGTGGTTTTGGGGTTTCACCCCATGAATGAATAAAACGGATGATTTGGTGTGGTTTTGGGGTTTAGACCCTGTGAATGAACAAAATGGCTGATTATGTGTGTTTTTTAGGCATGAGACCCAATTTATGATTTTAAGCATGGTTTTCATGATTTGAGTTGGGACTCCAGTGGAAGGTCAAGTGTTGCATGGACATAGAATCCTGCAATGGAAAAGAATAAAATGGAAATGGTTTTGAAAAAAAGAAAGGCTTAAAGAGCTTTGAAATGTAACACTAATAATGTGTTAAGGAACCACGAGGGTTGGTGTCGACAACGTGGTAGGGTATGATGCTCCAATGAAACCAATTGCTAGACACGACTATGGTTGTCGAGCTTGAGACGGTGTAGGCTGAGCTTGGGTCGTGGTACGTAGTTGTTCAGGTCACCGAGCTCATGATGGTGTAGGTTGTGCCTAGGTTATTGAACCTAGTTGTTTGGGTCACTGACGGTGTAGGTTGTGCTTGGGTGATTGGACCTAGTTGTTCGGGTCACCAATGGGGCGTCAGACAAAGACGTATCCCCGTGCATACATGAAAAAGAAACTATGGCCGGTTGGCCGAGGCGGTGGCATCTCGTATGGGGAATTTCACCACGGCAGTGCAGGAAGGTAGGGAAAATGATGTCCTCGCCTATAGCTTGTGTGCCTGGTTACTCCTGTTCAAGGTAACAATAGTAAAGAAAATTGGAAATGAATAAAGAAAAGAAATGTCGTTTGACCAGGATTGGACTTATGAAATGGTCCTAAAATCCTGAAATGGAATAATGATGATGTTTTAATCCAGTTACCAACCAGTATTTATGATTTTGTTTTAAGCTCAAGTGGCATTGTGTTTTTCGCTGGATCTGGTCAAAAATGTGAATTTGAAAATGTGATTTTGGGAAGAAATCCCAAGTATTAGAAAGGATATGTTTTGGAAAATGAATTCCAAAGGTTTTAAAAGAAAATGAAAAATGTGTGTTCTGAAAAAGAATTTGGTTTTGGAAAAAATTTCCAAGTGTTTTGAAATGGAAAGAAAGATGGGTTTTGAAAAGAGTTGGGACTAGGGCTGAAGATCCCAAGTGATTTCAAAACAGAATAAAAGTGAATAAGGTTTCAAATAAAAAGAAAAGTGGATTTCCAAAAGAAAACCAACTTTGAAAATTAAAAGTTGAGTTTTATCAGTTTTACAGAGATTTCTGTGGTTTTTCTGTGTTTGGGGCGCATACTGGGTGACTTAGATGTCACTCATGCATGCTTTGTTTGGTTTTCAGGTGCGAACTGTGTGCAGCCGAGTTCCGGTGCAGGAGTCGGAGCTTCTAGCTGCACATTGAGATCCTAACGGTGAGCCTTAATTACAGTTATTTAATATTTTTGTAATTAGTGTAATTATGTTTTTGATACTGTAATTTGGTAGCGTGCTTGGGATCGGGGCGTTACATTGCCAGACTCTTGAATGTGCATTTGCTAATAAAGATGGCAAATTTATATCATATGCACAAGTTATTCCGAGTCAGCTTACCTCGACAGGGATAGTAGGGGTCGAGCTACTAGAAGCCCTAGACCTCGAAGAGCTACCCCACCGCCGTGGATGAGAACTAGAAGGTGTGTCCCAGGAAAGCTGTGGGCTCTCCCCCTCGGGAACTGGGTCATCCTGTAGGGAGGCAAGGCTCAAACTAGGATTTAAATAGCAGAGTCAAGCAAAATAAACACAGTATATCCAAGCATAACAAAGCACAAGCCTCGAGATAAAACATGGTAGTATAGGTGTTTCTAATTAGGTATATTTATAAAACGTGCAGTCAGTGGCGGAATGAAAGTACGTGATATGCATAAACAAAGTATATTAGCATGCGTTTAAGCATTTTGGCAGCAACGGTTCCTTTACAAAGGTGCGAATTAAATGAGATGCCAGTATAGCCCAATATTGCAAAGTGGGGCCCATCATTGAAGGAAGGGTAGTTACATGAAAATATGAGAGTTTAGTCATTGTTGCTTTTACACATGGCAATGAAACATTCCTATTACTGTTAAGTGAAAATATGGACGTTCTCAAACCGGGTGGATGAGATTCTGATTTCATGTCCCTTTTCCTTGGATTTTTGCAGGCGTGAAATCCTTTTTGTTTGACTTTTGATTGGGTGGTCAGAGTCGACCTTTAACCGGGCGTTTATGTCATATCCTTTCCTTTTCCTTGGATTTTCGCAGATGCGAAATCCTTTTTGTTTGACTTTTGACCGGATGGTTAGAGTCGATCTTTGACCGAGCGGTCAATGTCATATCTTTTCCTTTTCCTCGGATTTTCGCGAACGTGAAATCCTTTTTGTTTGACTTTTGACCAGGCGGTTAAAGTCGACCTTTGATCGGGTGGTCGAGGTCATATCTTTTCCTTTTCCTGGGATTTTCGCGGGCAGGAAATCTTTTTTGTTTGACTTTCGACCGAGCGGTCAAAGTCGACCGTTGATCGGACGGTCGAGGACATATCTTTTCCTTTTCCTGGGATTTTCGCGAACACGAAATCCTTTTGCTTGACTTTTGACCGAGCGGTCAAAGTCAACCTTTGACTGAGCGATCGAGGTCATATTCTTTTCCTTTGTCTGGATTTTCGCGGGCGCGAAATCATTTTGCTTGACTTTTGATCAGGTGGTCAAAGTCGACCTTTGACCCAATAGTCAAAGTCCTATCCTATCATTTTCTCTTCTGGATCTTTGTGGGCGCGAAATCCCTTTTTTGTCCTAAGTTTGTGTGGACAAGGCCTCCTATCTTGCTTGACAAATAATATGTTTTGTCATGCCCTCTTCTTTGGGTTGGTATCCCCAACTACTCGGTTGACAATCGTCAAGCTGTCTGGCGATCGGGTTGACAAAACTTAGTTGACTTGTCATATCCCGTCCTCACAGTTTGATAACCTCAATAATTCGACTAATGAGTCCGACAACTTGTCATATCCTAGTGTGCGGGATTTCTTTAATTTTCATAATATCACTTCAATATTAGCATCAACATTGCATCTACTTTCAACACCCATTCTTGTATGAGCAACATTAGCATCAGCTTTGCATCTACATTTAGCATCAGCTCTTGCATTTGTATTTTGCATTGGCATTGCATTCTCAGCATTTGACTCGACATTCACATGCATTTTGCATTTGCATATTTGCATTTGGCAGCAAGTCATGACTTTCGGTGCATCCACAAGATAAGTGACCTAAAGCCTATAACAAACATTATCTCCTGCAGCCTCAAAATAGGGGTTTCTTGTCGACCCTAAGTATCAGTCTTGGTTCCCTCCGTCCCTCGACCTCGCTCAGGGAGGGACATCTATAGACACCCCAATTTTGAGGCAGCTCATAGGTGAACTCTCCAAAAAATGTTACTTTGGATACGGTAAGTCTAACCTTATTTGAACTTTATTTGGTGTCTTAGTTACCCTAAGCCTATAATAAACTCATGGTCTGATTAACAATTCAGGCAGCCAGATGTGGAGCACCATAATGGAGCACCAATATGGAGCACAATCATGGCACACCAAGTTAGAGCACCAAGCTAGTGAACCAAGTTGGAGCACCAAGCTAGTGCACCAAGTTGGAGCACCAAGCTGGCGCACCAACATGGAGCACTAAGCTGGCGCACAGTGCACCAAGTTGGAGCACCAAGCTGGTGCACCAATGTGGAGTACAAAGCTGGCACACAGTCACTTTTCAGGGTGTTGGTTGTTGGCTTTCCATCTTCTGTACTTGTAACCTCCCCCTATAAATATTCCTCTATGAATCTATGCAGGACTGTTGATTTCCGAGGCTTTTGGCATCCGAAGGCTTTACAACTTCATCTCCTTTAAAAGCCACCCATGAGCAACACGTTAGCATTCTTAGCAATTCACCACTTCCTAGCAGACAACACATCCACTTCCTGAGCATCCCTGAGCACCCCTAGCTGTGTCCAAAGCACCATGGAGAAGACACCTCGAGTCACCCAAGGAGTACAACATAGGTATGTTCCCTTTTCACTTCCATGTAGTCTTTGCATGACACTCTGAATGGAGCTCACACTGCAAACTTAGTTGATATAGTGTTTTTATGTTGACGATACTTGTACTCTTTGCTATGTTGATATTTGCTTGCACTTTTTGCTATGTGGATGTTCACTTGCACCTTTTTCACTTAGTTTGGAGTTTATGATGCTTTTTCATGAAGTTCTATTCAATATTTGTCTGCCATGATGATTGCTCGTACTGTGATGTACCCTTTGCATTCCATATCATGTTCCCATGCTATTTAAGTCAACCAGGATACCCCCATGCATCATATAAAACCCATAGGTAGCTATAGTCTTAAGGAACCCATGAATATGCAGAGATAAAGAGAGAATGAAATGAATATTTTAGACTTGATTACTTGGTATAATTATGTTCCCTAGCATCTAGGTTAATGACTTGAATAATCAGTCATGTAATTACTTGCATGCATTTGGCCCAGGCTCTGAAATCAGACTGCAGTCTGTAATAGAGTATCTAGAGTGCACCAACCTGCACACCAGGTTGGAGCACATAACTGGCGCACCATCCTGGCACACCAGGCTGGCACACCAACCTGGTCATAGGGTGCAAGCAACCTATTTTGCATCATGATTTGCATGCCTTTCTGATTGTTTTGGACTATGATCTTTCTGATATTTGATCTCTAATATACCATGTTCATTCTTGCATAATTTCATCATATAATAACATTGTTTGCATCTAGTGTATTTGGCTTGCCACTAGGGTCTGGTGAACTGGTTGCCTTCTTGGACTTTTGTTTAGAGAGTTCTTATGCATCAGTCCATGATTTGGAACCAAGTAGCATAGCTGAAATACATTAGCTTTTATCAGGATAGGTGTTTTTGTGGTCTTGTGTGAGGCTTATTGCCCTTGAGCACAAGACCCATGTCATGGTGTCTTGGTTTCACTTTTTCCATTATGACTTATGGAAGCAGGATGAATCCATATGTGATAAGGTTTTCTAGAGGTCTAGAGTACATACTCAGATGGTCTTGAGCATATTAGCATGGTTTTATATTGTGTTGCATATCGATCTAGTTCGCTATTTGTTCTGTGATTTCTGGGTCTCACTTTAGTGGCACACATTACTGGCACACCTTACTAGAGTACATAGGTGGCACACCAGACTAGAGCATCAGTCTAGCGCACTAAGTAGGCACACCTACCTGTTTTCAGTGCACCAGCAGTGACATTTGGCATGATATTTAGCATGCTTCTTGACTTGCTTTGCTTCTGGTTTCCTTTGGATTTTCCCCTAGACATATCAGGGAGACTCCAGTCTGTTTTCATCCTCTTTTATGCATGGTAGTTTTGGTTTTGCATGTAGCAAAGTGAGGACGTTAGTCACTCAATGTTATTAGATCTATAGTTATATCCATGCAATATCTTTGCGTCGGTACTCAATCTACGATTTGAGTGATCTTTCAGAGCATTAGGACACCCCCCATAATCCTTTTACCCATATTTAGTACTAGGCACGCACTCGCATATAGAGTTGCATTGCGTATCGCCCGTGGGTGTACAGAAAACAGGCTAAAAAGCCAACATTCCATCTAAGTAAATGAGAAACCCATGAAAGACTGATTTCTCGGGCGCACAAGGGTGCCTAATACCTTCCTCGTGCGTAATAGGAATCCTTATCCATTTTTCTAGTTCATGGTTGACCTTTCCATTGGTTTTATTGCATAGTTTTAATGTTTTAAAATTGATTTTCTCGTCTCCCGTTTTTAAAGTAGACTAGGTGGCGACTCCCACATTTTATCATTGTTTTTATTATTTTTGCCGTGACTTCGCTGGTCCTCGCGCATTTAGCCTTTCGTGCCACGCACGTGGCTATCACTGGCATGGTTACAGGCTTTAGAAAGCACAATGTCACAGATCATGCATCTTTATGTTTCTTACTTGTAGTTTAGGTTATTGCATCGACATCATGCATGATACAGCATACGTATTTTTACTTTCTTTTCGTTTGCATTGTAATCATAATATGAAACATTAGCATAACCATTGCCCGATGAGGAAAATCGGAAGGCTAGCCTGCTTAGGAAGAGTTTTGATCCTCCTCATGTGTTACTACCTGTGTGACCTAGGGAGTGAGGGAGCAACTATTTACAGGGAATTAGACGAAACGTACAAATTCCCAAGGGGCCTATACCTCATGAGGGAGAGAAAATGATAGGTCGTGAGTGAGTGTGAACCAAAAAACATAGACATCAGAGTACAAAAGAAATAAGAAGATAGAAGTTGAAGATAGAAATCGGCTCCAATGAGACAGGTATGTGTGACAACTCTATCCTTATAACACATCTTGGAGAGGAGTCGAAGCATACACCTACAAAGCCCACATTTACAAATGGACTAGCCACCCCTTAAAACAAAGGAGGAAGCAGCCACGCTCGAGCCTATGTGTTCATTACCTCCAAGTAGAGATAATGTAAGTCAGCATGCCTTTGAGGAAGTAAAAGAAAAAGAATTATTGAAAAAGTAGGTATAGGACCCTAGGAGTTTGACATGGAACCCGTCTTATCCCAAAAGTCTCTTGATTGAGTGAGAGTCACCATAAACCTAGGGATCCAGGTAGTGCCAAGTGAGTTGAGGACATTCTAATCTCTTGTAGCAGAAAATAAAGGCTTCCTTGGCACTAAGGGCACTAACATCTTCTATAAACCATGCATAAATCTTGCTTACATTTTTATAAGTCTTGTATAAATCGCTTGCCATTCAGCATTTTTGATCACGCATCTTCCGCATTTTGCATTGCTTTGCAAGGCGTTTGCCCATGTTCCAACCAGGGGCATGACAGCTTCCTTTTGGATTGGAATATTGGCAAAGAAGGGAATTTCAACCAGGGGCATGTTAACCGCTCTTTGGCTGGAAATAGGTCTTTAACTAGGGACATGCCAGCTACCTTGCTAAGTCAAGAGAATCATTGGGACAATGCTACTATTAGGGGCATATGGACCAACACAAACTGTTTATTACATAGAGCATAGATTCATTGCAAACACAGACCAAATCAGAATCTGAACTGACGCAGTGCAAAAACAAGACTGTCCCTTTATTATAGCTCATCAGTTGTACAAACACAGACCAAATCAGAACCTGAAGTGACGTAGTGTAAAAACAAGACTATTTGTTCATTTGATAGCAGTGGACTCTCAAGTTACAATCAGTCGACTCTTGTCCCTTTTCAGCTGCCAGCTCTTGTAAATGAAGTGCCACTAGGAGGAAGTTCATTTATAGGCTAAGTTTCTCGAATTTTGGCCTCATACTCTACTATGCAATCCAAACCTTCTGTAATGGCAAGACCAGAAGATTGAATGCCGTCACGCATCAGGCGAGCTAACTCAGAAGTTGTCGCATCAGAGCCGAGGATGTATCTTTTGAAGCGGATGGGCATAGGGCGTTGCTCAATCAAATCTTGGCAAAAGCCAAATTGGCGCAGGACGTGAATAGGATAGTATTCCACACCGCCCATTAGCCCCAGAAAGACAACCAGTCGCTTGTCACTACTATTAAAGAAGATAGTGAAGGGCTTCGCAGTTGTGAATAGAATGCGTCAGACCACAGCATCCTCAGTTAGATTCTGCAATCTTTCACATAGCTCATGGACGCCAAGAAGGATGCATGAATGATTGGTGTGACTGTAGGAGTCGAAGACAGAGTGTTGGGGGCGTAGGACTTCCACCCCCATGTGGGCAGCAAGCCAAGTCTGTCAAAAAAGAAGCAAAGCACAATTAGAGAAGCATAGTAAATCATTAAAGTAACAGTGTTGACTTACTTGCACTAATGCGCCACAACCATGGAAATGCTGGGAACGTTTCAATGCCCGATCCAAGCTGACATAGGTCTCTGCCAGAAGAATGGGGGCAAGATCAATTTAGTGAGTGCTCATGGCCAACACCATCTCTACCACCTCAATAGCAACTATCATTCGGCCATGACTAAAGATGAGCTCCCCAAGGAAGTGTACCACAAAGCCATGGAGCCACAAGCTACATGATGACACACGGTTGCTGGCAATCTTGTCAAAATGATCTAGGCACAGCATTGTAGCCGACCCATTTTTGTAAATGAGGCTTTTTTCACAAGCACTTCGAGACAAACCAATCAGTTGACTCAAGACTGAAACATAACTATCACGGCATATGAAAATAAGGGGAGACATGTATGGCGATAGGCCGTAGATCCGTCGGACTTCTTCTAAGGTGAGAGTAAGTTTTGTCTGTCCAAAGCGGATTACATGGAAAGCGGGTTTCCAGAATCTAGCCACAGCACATAACAAGTGCCAGTTCACCTCCACCCTAACAATGTTCAACAACGAGGAGGATATGCTCCAAACCAGTAGTTGCTTAAGATCCTCAACAGTTAATGCAACAATCCATGCTTGTAGAACGTCGGAGCAGCGTTTAGGTGTCACCATGGTTGGATATCCTTGCAGTAAAGATGTTAGATCAAGATATGGCAGGAATAATGCAAAGTCTAGTCTGGGGCAAACAAAAGTGATTTGGACAAATAATTTCTCATGGTGGGGAGGATCAAATGAGGTCATAAATCTGAAAAAACAATGGAAACTAGAACATGCAGTTTTCCCCTTTGCAAGATATGGAAAATGTGTAAATTTGAAGATACAATTTTTCCCCTTTGCAAATCTAAAGCATGATGGAAAATTAGCCCATGTAGGCTTTTCCCATTTGCAAAATATGAGAAAATATATGCAAAGCCCAAGAATAAGAGAAAATCAGAACATATAATCTGAAGCATGATGAAAAGTCGGTTCATGTAGCCTTTTTTCCTTTGTAAAATATGAAGGAATAGGAACAATAAAGATCACCACAAATGAAAAGAACAACATCTGAATTCGTGTAAAGGCAAGGGCTCCCTCAAAGAGGAATTTCTATGTCGCATCAGAGAAAACAGGCAAGATCACATACCAATGCAAGCCAAAAAAGAGCGTAACTGGCACTGAAAGAGCAAAAATGAAACTTCAAGGAGGATTGAGGGCTTGAGAGTGGTGTTTGCAGTAAGAGAGGCAGTAGACTTCGTTGAGGAATACGAAGTAATATAGAAAAGAGAAAAGAGTCGCAGCAAAAAAGGAAAGCAAGCTGACATTTTTTACAGGGAGCACCAAGTTGGTGCACCAACCAGGCGCACATAGCTAGCGAACCACTGGTTAGACAGCAAACAGAACCTCCCCTAAAATATCAAGCTCGCCCAAATCAACGCCATTTCTCAAAACCTACATGAAAACATACATTTTACACACACATATCAATACCCAAGAGGAGGGTTGCATCCCAAAAACAGATTTGCATTTCACGTGCATTTAAAGTACAAGTTACATTGTTCAGAATACAAGTTGCATCATTCGTACACAAGGAGTGACAAGACTGAGCTGAAATCAAGAAAACTACTCCTCATCAGACTCCGCCTTGTCGGAAGATCTCTCCTGGAAACTCTTAGCTAAGAGTTGGGCCCCTCGTCGAGTGATTTGACACGAATACCGGGCAGCAGTAGCAGACTATGAGCGGGCAGAAGAACTCAGGACCCTCTGTGAAACCTCAGTGTTAGAATGGTCCTCCTTAGACACTTCCAAGGTGAGTTCTCCACTGCTGGCTGCATTCACCTCGTTAGTTGGGTAGTCCTGCTGAAAAATTCTCAAAAGAATGTCAAATTGACAACAGTGTCAAAGTATGCTAATAAAGGAAAATCAAAAGAATTACCCATATGATGTTCCACCACCGCAGTTCCTACACGGATTTGCAAATTTATCAAGCGAGCTTATGGTTTAAACAAGATGAAATTCACAAGTAAAATAAAGGCAACATACCTGTTTCTGCCTAATGTCCTCGTAAAAAGAGGCAAACTGCTCTTCGAAGCCCTGTGGGAGTAAAACAAGTGTCCAATTAAACCTTTTATATGGAGTAAATTTATTCAAGCAGAAAGTACAAGGATTTACCTTGACCTAGTTGGAAGCATAACACATCCCACGCTGACTATCGCGCATGGCCTCCAAAAAAAGGTAGGACTTCCCGACCCACCTATACTATGCTAGATAATCGGTGTAGTTGATTTCTCAAAGAATGTGCCTATCTTGGGAAGCCACAGCTGCAACGTGTCGACTCCTAGCAGTGGCACGAGACGGGACCGGGAGATCCATGTCTGTAGGTGGAGGAGCAAGGATGCAGAATTCATTGAGGAATTGATGCCTCACTCGCCTCAGGAGGAAGTAGGCTGACTTCTTCATGTAGTAGAACTTCACCTGCTTGTCTCTCAGAACACGATTGGAATTAAGAGGTGCCCAGTTAAACCCATCGTACCCCAGAAATGGGCGTAAGTGTACCTATTTGCAAAAAAGGACAATCAAAAGCAATGTAAGCAGATATTGATATGCAGAAATAAAAATTCATGTAATAAAACTCACATCCTCGAGCTCTACCAAGTCCAGGAGATATCGGAAGGACTCGTAATTATAGATCCTTGCAGTAACCCAATGGTCGGGCTCGACCCAATAACGAGGCAGGGGAAGAAGCTCATCCTGGAGGCGACCAAAGTAGTACCCCCATGTAATATGCTCCATAGCCCAATACTAGCAAAAGCAGACAGAAGTAAGTTATTAGCTATTATCAAAGAAAAAAAAACTTTTGCAAAAAGGAAATAAATTTTCACTAATACTTACAATGAGCATGGGGTACAACCCCACATGAAACTGACGACCCAATCTAGCCAGGTTGTCCAACCTGCAGATCAACCAGGTGTAGCTAGCCCCGGCCCATTCATAATGGTTCAAGTACTCCAGGTTGGTCAGATATACTATCCAATCTACATGGATGCAATAGGTAGAAGAGTCGTAGAAGATCATGGCGAGCAGATCCAACAAGAAGTGTCGAAGTACGCAATCGGCCTCGTCACTACCTAGCTCGGGGTTGGGCCAAAATTGATCCCACTCCCGAAGCCAACCCACTGTGATCATGTACTTCCCCCGAGGTGGCTTTGGAGGAACACGGCCTAGCTACATGGGAGCCAGATGCATCCCATGAGTAGTCTCGCTAATAATCGACTCATCGCTGAATGGAAGGCCCGTCAGCAAGGCCCATTGGTCAGGCAGCATTGTCAGCTCTCTGAATAGAAAGTGGAAGATATGTGTCTCAAACCTCTATCTCTCAGCCAAGGCTCGAAAGAAGTTATAATGTCCGTGGATGGCTAGGATGCAATGAAAACCATCAAAAGGAGACCAGTGGAGTAAGAAATCCTGGAAAAACTTGGACAGGCAATGGAAGTGGTCAAGCATAGGAGCCCAATGACACCGCATTACCCAGTTAGCATCCCCAACCTGAAATAGCAATGGCAAGACAGATACAGGATTAGAAAAGCAGTAATGCCGTAGCTAAGACATGCTAAAGGAAGAATTAAGGTAGTTACCAAAAAATCTAGGCTCTCACAGATGTGGTCGCCACTTAGTAATCGTCCTGTGAAGTTGCTAGATTCCTGAAAGTACAGTTGTTAATTAAAGTGTCAAATTTATATCACAGGCACAAGTCATTTCAAATGAGCTTACCTTGACGAAGATAGCAGGTGTCGAGCTACTAGAAGCCCAAAACCTCAAAGAGTTGCCCTGCCACCGTGGGCGAGAACTAAAAGGTCTGTCCCAGAGAAGCTATGAACTCTCTCATTCGGGGACCGAGTCATCCTGTAGGTGGACAAAGGTTACAAGCCTGGTTTTGAATAGCAAAGTAAAACAAAGAAAATGTAGTGTATTCAGGCATAACAAAGCACAAGTCTTGTGATAATGCATGGCATTACAAGTTTTTTTTTGGTACGTTCATAGAATCTACAGTCAATGGCAGAACAGAAAGAGCATAGCATACATATAAAGCAAAGCACATTGTCACATTCTTATAGAAATGCAAATAAAACAGGCATGTAGACATAACTCAGTATTGTAGAAAGAGGTCCAATACTAAAGAAAAGCATCCAGTTATGTAAAAATGTGGGAGTTATGGCCATTGTTGTCATTAAGCACTACCGCTATTGGAGCTATAACGTGAGGCATCTACGTTGTTGTTACTTGAAAACATCGGCATTCACAATTCTGTTATGTACTTTTTTCCCGTTATTTGCTATTGAACATTATTATTGTTGCTCAAGTATAATTTGATAAAAATTAAATTCTCACGTACCAATGACAAAGAGGAGGTGCTTCAATCATGGCAAGACTATGGCACGGATGGCATTATAATTCAGGAAAATCGCTCATAAATCTACAGTAAATAAAGTTCAATGTTTTTTTTGTTAACGGTATTAGTATTTCTTTTAATATCATCAAAGTTACAAACCTATTAAGTCATAATGTTTTTGTCCATCAGAATATTACAAAAAATCCCCGTCACTCAGCAGGTGACACAAAAAAAGGAGTGTCCAAG
This sequence comes from Posidonia australis, assembly GCA_024699735.1. Lineage (NCBI taxonomy): Eukaryota > Viridiplantae > Streptophyta > Magnoliopsida > Alismatales > Posidoniaceae > Posidonia > Posidonia australis. The sequence goes on from JAMKQA010006493.1 coordinate 13,441, forward strand.
TGTTGATAAGATAGAGACAATCAACACAGAAAGCTGCATTCAGCAGCCACAAAAATTTTACACTGTAAAAACCTGTTAGATTCAAGTGAACTAATTAACCAGAGGTTAAAATTGCCCTGGGATCAGTGGTGTGCCAAGGGCCATCTCACAGTCGGGAGCCAAGCCTTGCCCCCCCTCGCTGCTCTGTCCAATGGCAGTCCCAGCTAGTAGATTTTCAGCCTTCTCAAAACCTGAAGCAAAAGAGTCTACCCAACAGTGAAACATAGCAGCAATGTCATTTAAAATCATAGACAAAGTTCTATTGAATTTCCTGAAGATCCTATTATTTCTCTCTTGCCAAACCAACCAAAGAACAACAAG
>JAMKQA010006494.1:0-10513 GCA_024699735.1 Posidonia australis
TTTACATGCGATCTGATTGCATTTATCCAGAACATGTCTATGCTTTGGCAACCTACATGCTTTCATTCATACATGAACCCATCCACTTGTTTTAATCCCAAATGCATGATTTACATGATGATTTTCGATCGTATGCATTCCCATCATGTTTTCAGTTTTTAATAATGACATGAACCCATTTGCATTAGCATGAATCATCCTTTATCTCTGCTGGGGCGGACTCTGGATCAGATTGCAGTCTGATTTAGACTCCCTGGGGTGCATCACTCAGGCGCTCCTGTCCCGTGCACCATTCTGGCGCACTCAACAGGCACGCTAGACTGGCTAGAGAACAAAACACTCGCATTGCATCTTTATTTGCATGATTTCATCGCAGGGTTTTGAGCTTGTTTCTTTTACGACTGATTCTCTGATGTGTCATGGTGACACCTGCATGTTTTTCAGTCTTGTTCGGATCGTTTTCCAATTGTTTTCTCTATTTTGTTATTTAGTTCCAGGCTGAATCTGGTAGGCCGATTGCACCTTACTCCTTTGTGGAGAATCATGTGCATCGCTCCAGGATCCAGTGGCCTGGCTGAATCATGCTTTCTTCATCTAGTTCAAATAGGTGAGACCTTGTGTGAGGCTACTAGCCCTTGAGCTCAAGGTCATTGCATTTGCATCTCTTGCACTTTTAATACATGGTTTTTCCCTGAGTTTTACAGAATGATTCTACTGCATACTTTTCCAGAGTGCACCCTCTGATGTTTTGGTTTTGCATGGCTTTTTGTTTTTCCCTCAGTATGTTTTACCGGCCCACCTAGACGCACATAGGTGGCGCACCAGACTGACGCACCAAACAGGCGCAATAGCCTGTTTTCACTAGCACACAACATGTTTTTCATATGTTTTGCTTGCTTTCTCGACCCGATTTGCTTCTGGGTTTTCCTTTGATTTTCTTCCTCGATGCATTAGGAATGTACAGATTTGTTTTCAGCAGTTTTCGTGCATTTTTAGATTGCATTAGGCATGTAGAAAGCAAGGATGAAAACTTGCTCAAGATATTAGATCTTTGATCATATTATGCAATATTATTGCACCGACACTTGACCCGACATACGAGCGATATTTCTGAGCATTAGGACACACCCCTACACATCATGCACCTATACTTTAGACACCACACGCATTTGCATGGCATGGCATATCGCCCTCGGGCGTACAGCAAAGGCTGCAAAGCCAACATTTCATTAGCAAAAGAGAAATCAATAGAAGACCGATTTATCGGGCGTACGAGGGTGCCTAACACCTTCCTCGTACGTAACAGGGATCCTTACCCGCATTTCTGGTTTGCGCAACCTTCTTTATTTGTTCTGCATGATTTTTCATGTTTTTTATGGTTTTCCTCGTCTTCCATTTGAATAGACTAGGTGGCGACTCCTGCATTTTTTGCATTTTTCTTTTATTTTTGCCGTGGCTTTGCCGCTTTTGGCACACATATATTATTATTTGTGGCCACCCCCGACGGCATGGTTACACCTACATGACCAACCTTGAAGATATGCTGAAGGATGAGGAAGCTATGTCGGCGAAGTTACAATCGAGGATAAGGAGGACCTGGCTATGCTCGATTGAGGGATGAGGAGGAGAAAAAACCCCGACCACCCAAGGAGAATGTTGTGAGAGGGAGAGACAACGAGGCGGCAACAAACGGGAGGCGACGCCGAGCAGGAGGCAGCGATCAGTGGGGACACATTGAGAGGAAGATTCGAGTGGGAGAGACGAGAGGGAGAGACAAAGGCAAATGAAGAAAGGGGAAAGTGGCCCGTCTGTTGGAATTTTTAGGTAGATTTAGCGAGGACATATAGCGAGGACATATCTCGCTATTTACTTGCTAAATAACAGGCGAGGACATAGCGAACATATATCCACGCTTGCGAGGACTAGTCCTCGTAATATAATTGCGAGGACTAGTCCTCGTTATTGCCACACTATATTTCCTCGTTATTTATTTACGAGGATAGGTCCTCGTCATGTCCTCGCTAAATCTAGAATTTCTAGTAGTGTATACAATTGAGTTGTTCATGGAACAAGTAGTATATAACAAACAAACTAATATTTTTTCAACATTCATTATCCCAATGATTAACATTGAAAAAAATATTTTTATAGATAATTGAAGTGTACATAGAGATTGTAAAGCACATTGCTTCTTTATCACATGTCACTAGTGTATATTTTATAGATACATTAGTATCGTAATCATTATATCATAATTTTCACCTTATTTTGCTTACATTGATAGAACTTAATCAAAAAAATGCATATAACACAACTTCATATGTTTAGCGATATATACAAGGATACATCTCAAATGATCCAGTAGAAAATGCATCCAATTTGAGAAAAAATGGAATCATTGATGAAAGTGGTTGTAAGCATTTTGAAGTTTTGTAGGAAGATTTTAATCCCAATACATAATATTGGGCACTGACATCCCATGGAAGTAAACTTTGAAAATCAAGAATTTAAGGACTACAATTCCCTACGTGAATATATCACAAACCAAGAAGTAGCCAGATGGGTAAGATACAAGAAACACACATATTATGCTTATTAATTCTAAAAATTAGGAATTCTACACCTAATACAAATCCAAATACGTTTGTTTGACTTTATTTTAATGTAATTGTAGACACCCCGATTTTGCAATCACTTCACAATAAGCTCCTCTGGAAGATGCTCTGGTTGCAACCACCACCCCTAAATCCTAACTCCACCAAAATCCTAAACCCTCAAGCCCACTCAAGCCCACACAAGCCCACTCTAACCAAATCAAAGCAAAAACCAATAATCAAGAATCAAAACAAAATAAAATTCATTTAAAACATTTAAAATTGTAATTAATCAAAGCAAAACCCTAATTAAAACCAAAATTAAATAAAATCCACCAGAATCCACTTAAAATCCTAATTAATCAAGTAAAACCCTAATTAAAACCAAAATTAAACAAATTTCACCTAAATCCACTTAAAACCCTAATTAAATAAGTAAAACCTTAATTAAAAATAAAATTAAACAAAATCCACTTAAATCCACTTAAAATCCAAATTAATCAAGTGAAAATCCTAATTAAAGTCAAAATCAAATAAAATCCATTTAAACCACTTTAGTCCACTTAATTTCAACGAAAACCTAAATTAAACTCAAAAACCCTAAACAACCCAAAAGTCACTTAATTAAGTTAAAAACCCTTAATTAAAACCCAAAAACCATAATTAAACTAAAAAACCCTTAATTAAAACCTAAAAGCCCTAATTAAACTAAAAAACCCTTAATTAAAACCAAAAAACCCTAATTAAACTAAAAACCCTTAATTAAAACCCAAAAACCCTAATTAAACTAAAAACCATTAATTAAAACCTAAAAGCCGTAATTAAACAGAAAAACACTTAATTAAAACCCAAAAACCCTAATTTAAACTAAAAACTATAATTAAAATCCAAAACCCTAAAAACCCCAAAAATAATTAAAATCCTGGAAATCCAAACTTAAAACCAACTAATTAAGTCACAAAAACCCTAAATTAATTAAATCACAAAAACCCTAAAATAATTAAAATCCTTAAATCCTAAAACAAAAAAAACCCTAAAAGAATAACAATAATCCTAAAAAGTTTTTTAATCTAAAACTAGGTAATTAAAACCTGAATTAAAATCACAAAATCAAAATCTAAAACTAAAAAATCAAAATCTAAAACCCAAAAAATCAAAACCCTAAAAAACTAAAACCAAAATCAAACCTAAAACAAAACTAAACTAAAACAACAAAAGCCCAACTGTTAGGCCTACTCACAGCCCAATCCACATTCAGTTTAGAACTTAGGAAACAAAAAAAATAATGCTACAGTGTTTCTTCCCCAACTGCACCCGATCTCCCCTCCTTCCTTCCCCACGAGCTGGCCAACTGCCAACCGCGATCTGCACGAGCAAGCAGCCCCGATTCCACCCCTCTTCCAACCATAAAAACCCATGGAGCAACCGCCAATGGGGAGAAGAGGGGAACTAAACGAAGAATAGCAGAAAAGGAGGAGAAACTGAGAGAAAACACCGGAGAAAAGCCCCTGTCGCCGATAGTACCCCTCGCTGGATTGCCCTTTTTGACCCCCCCGCGAGAGCACACAGAGAGCCTGGCCATTTTCCCCATCTCCAAAGCCCTCCTTCCATCCTTTCGCAACCCTAAAAAGCCCTGACCTCTGCAACTAGAGCATCTCGCTAAAGCATTGTCGCCGCCACCGGAGACAACCGAAACTCCCATTAGGTAATCCTCCCCATTCATTTAACTCTAAATCATTCTCTTTAGTTCCATCCAGCCCATTCGTAGCTTCCTAGGCCGTGTGTCGCCGGAGACTGTCACTCTGCGCCGGCGAGGCCTCAGGCCTCCTAGGTCCTGGCAAGGCCCCATGGGCCTTTCCTACTCCTCCCCTCCTCTTCCTTCCTCCCCCCTCGTCTCCCTCAGCTCTAAAGGAGCCTCCCTGGCGTCCACGTTGTCCACTGCCGTCGGCCGCCGCTCCTTCATAGTGGAAGCCACTAGAGTGCTCCGGATACCCCCGCCGCTCACGACCACCTCCAGAAGGCCCGCCTCCCTGCCAACGTCCTCCTCATCCTGCCACGCCACCTTCGCAACCATCGAAGCGGAGCCCTCGCCGCTGCAACTTCTGCCGTCAATGCCAGAGGTGGGAGGAACACCCCAGGTGATCCCTGCCCTCACCGACACCTTCGGGAGTCTCCCTGTGGTCCCTCAAAGCTTCTCCAATGCTCGTTGTGCCGTCCCAGCACCTACACCGTCTCCAACCACCTCGCTGTCATCATCTCCGAGGTTGACCGCCGCTCACCGGAGCCAGAGGTGGGGTAGGCATGAGAGGCCTCCTTAGTCTTGCCCTACGCCTTGAAGAAGCTCGCCGTGACGCCCTCAAGCTTCTCCAACCACCGGCTTCCCGTCGTCACAGAGCCGCTGGAGGCTCGCCGGAGTGGGAGCACTGGCGATCTTCGAGACAGCCAAATTTAATAATAATTTTTTTAATTTTCAATAATTTCACATAGGTCCTGATTATCGTTACATTTAGGTCCTTGGAATTTCTTTTAGGTCCTCGGATCTTGCATCCAAGTCTTTTTTTTTCTTACATCCAAGTCCTTTCTTGCATCCAGGTCCTTTTTTATTACTCTTGGGTCCTTTTTTTATTACATTTAGGTCCTGTGTTTTTGTGTTTAAACCTCTGAAGATTTAAATAAGTTTCATTCCTTTATTATTCTTGTAAATATTGCATGATTTGTCCTGTTTAAATTTTAATTTCATTTTAGTCTCATAAATGTTTATTTCTTCACATTTAGACCCCTACATTCATGTTTTCTTTGCAAGTGAGTCCTAGGAATTTATTTTGTGACCCTTGAATTCTCCTTTTTTAAAATTGCATTGTAAATATTGCACATTTTGTCCTATTTAACTTTTAATTTCATTTTCAATCCTATTCATGCATGTTTTATCACACTTAAGCCCCTAAGATCATGTTTTCTTTGCATTTAAGTCCTGAACTTTTGCATTTTGCCCCCAGAGTTCTTTGAAAAGAATTTCCTTTGTACAATTTGCATTCAAGACCTTAAAGTTATCCATAATTACACTGATCATGTAAAAATCTTAATTTTTATCACATTTTGATCCTGAAATCTTGCATGTTAGCCTCTGAACTCCATCCATAGTGTTTTATGGACAGAAATATTTATACCTAGGCCCCTCAATTTTTCTTAAATCATTAATGATGGTTTTAATTGCATTTTAAATCACATTTTAATATGTTTCCCATATATTGATCACATATGCATGTAAAATCATCACCTGAATAAAGCTTTCATCAAAAAACCCTGTTTGCAATATAAATGAATATCTGATTTCACATTTTTGTCAGATTTGCACCCTATGTGGGAATTGTGCATAGTAGACCCTAGGTTTTCAAGAAATTACCAAAAGGGCAATTTTCACACATGTCACACCACATAGCCACATTTTCTTTAAATTTTACTTCCTAGCATTAAGATAAGACTTTTTGAGCACATTTTAACCATAATCCTCCCCTTTTTGTGAATTTTGCACATTAAACCCTGAGTTTTCAGGAAATTATCTAAGTACAATTCTCACACACCCCAATGCCACATTTTTCTTTGATTTATCATCTGCACACTAGGATAGAAATCTCTGAATGTATTTTAATCCAGGCTTTCACCTCTTTTTGTGAATTTTGCGTTTTGGTTCTTGTGCTTATCTCTTATTGTGTTTACATTATTTTGTTGATTTTAAGACCTTGTCTTCTACATGTTTTCATGAAAACAACATTTTCCTGACATTTTGCATGCATTCTGGCATACCTTGGACCATCCATTTTCCCCGTTCATGCATTTATCACATTTGACCACTAAAATGACCAAATTGCCCCTGTGTCATCAATTCATGCACATGCAGGTTAGTTATTACACCAAGTCATGCATAATCTTTGTCTAAATCATTCCTAGTAGCCTTTACCCATTTAGGTACATTTTCATACATTCTACATAGTTTTTGCTATATTTGCACATCAGTCCATCCTTTTTGCAATAAGTCTGCATCTCATGTGTTTTTCCATGGATTTTTCTCCTACCTATCATCGGATTCCTTTGTTTGATATTTGATTTGACTATCAATATTCCACGTTTCTGGACTTTTTCGATTTGATTTGGATTTCATCACCTGAGGGCATACATTAACAAACCTAAAGGCCGACATTGGCCCCACCGCGGATTATTTTCTCTTTTTGATTTTTACGACCATTTCTGTGATTCCGATGACTTGGGTTGACCTCGCATTTGATCTTTTTGATGTCAGTATGGTTTCTCCGAACATTCTGTCCATAAAACATCGTTATTTTATGTGATTTTATTCTCATCTCACTATTTGCCTATTTTATGTTGATTTCTTTGCAATTTTTCCATTTGGATTTCTATGGTGTTTTATACACTTCTAATGATTTGAGTCTATTGTATTTTTGATCCCCTTGACATCAGTATGGTTTTCTGAACTATTCTTTACAGAAACTTCGTCATTTTATGTGAATTTCTTCACATGTCACAATTTTCTTGTTTTATGTGGACTTCTTTGCAATTTTTCTCATCTTGATCTATGCGATGCTTTCTTTGATTCTGACGACTTGAGTCGGTTGCAATTTTGACATTCTTGAGAACTATATGATTTTCTGAGCATTTCTAGCCAAAAACATCGTCATTTCATGTGATTTTTTTTGTTGTGCCATACTTTAGGATTTCATCATTTCATGTGGATTTCTTCGCAGTTTTCACGTACCCTCTTACACATCCATCCAGTCTTGTCTTGACATTCATATTAGCATGTTTAGAGCATGATCTACGCTTAGTAAGCATTCACCTAGCCTCTAGCAAGTGAATTAGACTAGAAAGATCGAGTTCCTTAGGCGTACGGGGGTGCCTAACACCTTCTCTGTGCGTAATAGGAATCCTTACCCATCCTCTGGTTAACAGATATCTGGCCTTCATATTTGCATCTCATTCATTCACTTTTTATGATTTGTTTGTGGTTTTCCTCGTCTTTCCCTTAAAAGACTAGGTGACAACTCCTTTTCTTTCTGTTTTTCTTTGCGAAACTCATACCAAACATACATCTTTGGTCTTCATTGATGTGAATTTATTCCCACATTAGTAGTCAAAATTAATAGAATGTGGAGTTTTCATGATGATGGCTATTGAGCAAATAGCATATGACAATGAAATCAAATTTCAACAATCAAATATGCAAAGGTTTAGAGCAGAAATCACACCATCCATTTTGAAACACGCAAAGATTAACATGTATGATAATTTGAATATTTCAAATGTCCGAAAATGTAAAGAAGGTGGTTCCATTTTATAGACTTTGTTGTTTTGAGATATGTTCATTTCTAATGTGCATAAATCTGACCATGATGAAGAGTATAATATATGGTCTTGTATGACATGAACTCTTAGTTCCTATAAACATTAAATATTGTGTTGATTAATGTGAATTGTATGTTTCTATTATTTTTTGTTAATACACTATTCTGTAAAATACATATTCTCTAAAGTAGGAATTTTGAAGATGGTGATGATATCTATTCTGTGATACTATATGACATGTTATGTTAATATACAATTTCAATAGATTTTATTTCTCTTTCTTCTACTTGTCAGAATAATTCTACCTGTTTGTCAAGATATGTCTATGTATTTCAATTATTCTATTAGCATGATATGTAGACGAAATAAGTTTTATGTTGAAGACTTTGTGGACCTCTATATTACATAAATGAAATATGTATTTTGTTAGCATGATATGCAAGCAAAATGTAGTTTAAGTTTTATGTTTTACTATAACTAAAATTGTATGTAACTTTTTTTGTGTTTAATTCAATGTAGATAAATATGTATACATCTCCAAAAAAACAAAAAAATATATTTTCTATGTTTGTATTAACAACAATATCTTAATATAAGAAACATACACTAAAACAACCTAATATATTTCAGAATTACCATAAAACTCACATTGTCATAATATAATTACCCTTGACACTACCAAGATAGATTAAAATCTAAAATTTTACTACATGATACGTTAAGTTTTTTTCAAGAGTCTACTTTCTGAAAGATAAAGTACAAATGAAGGAGACATTATTTTGTGTCGCACTAATACTCTACTAAGAAACACTACCACTTGCACCAGAATCTTCATTTTCATCACTAAAACAACAAAAAAATGTATTAAAGTTTGTTTAAAAATTAAATACTATAATAAGAAATATTTAATCAAAATATGCATGCAATTATCTTCAAATTTTTTCTTTAGTTTCAATGGACAATTCTTAGAATCATTATACGAATTATTTTCCTCATAAGTTTTACATTATCTATCCCTACAATGTTTCTCTCAGTCGAACTTAATCCATGGCACTCCACCATCCTTTGGTTTACTCCCTCTACCCATTTCCTTTAGTTTTTGCAATTGGAGGAGACAATATAATAAGTTGTGTGGAAGGCTTGAACGATTTACAAGATGAACGAGTTATGGACCAACGTTTTAAAATTCTTCCTTCTATATCATCATCTACATCCTCTACTATAATAACACGCATGCCTTACATCTTAGCCATCTCATTAATAATCCACTTCATGTGTTCTTTTGTAGACTCAAAAAACTGTTTACCATGCTTCACACGATTAACAATCTGATTGGCCAATTGCATGATATCTACATTATAGTTGCATGATTTGTTTATGTATATTTCTTGTTTTATATCATCCTTACATGATTTGAACCATCTTTTCAATAAGCAATAATCTGATAATATATAAATATTGAAGTAAATAAGGAATGCAAGGAGACGTCTACAAGGGTATTCTTTAAATTCAAACATATATAACTACACTTTAACATCGAAAGATCTGTTTTAGACATAATTAATTTGCAATAGTTGTCATAATCTTTTTTGGAAACAATGAATGTACTCATATCCTATGTAGATATCCCATTTTCGCATTTCTGAAAGTTAATTAAGAATAAGAAATTTTGAAGTGCCCTAAATAACATAACTAAGGATGCTTAACATATCTTTCGAGTTTTCCATAATTTATTTAAGAATATTTTTTGCCTTTCCTTATTCAAGGTTGTTGGTTGTAGTAAAACTAACACACTCAAACTAGTGACAAGTCCAAGTACTTTGAACATTTTTCTTAATGCGAGGTCATTAGCTATGGTAAAGCTAACACTCTGATTTTACTTAAACTAGTGGCAAGTTAGAGTATTTTAAATATTAATTAATGCGAGTTTATAAGTTATGACAGAGTTAATACTCTTGTTGTACTCAAATTAGTGGTAGATTTGAGTATCTTAATGCTAAAAAAAATATCTTTGTTATTTTATGAAATTTCTAAAGTTTTTATAGACTTTTAATACATCTCTTTAGATTAATATAAAAGATAAGGAAGAAATTACAAAAAGACAAGCTCATTGCCTTGCTGAGTGGTGACAAACTAGTGTCTAGTTTCGTTGCCACACAAAAAGGCAATGAGTATCCTAGAACTCTCTAACATCTTATTTTGTTATCTTGAGTTTTAATATAATATATAGCATATTTATAAAATATTATAACATTATTCCCATAACTATTAATATTTCTACGTTTTTCCTAGTAGTTAAATTACACACACACACATATATGTATATATACATATACATATACATACATACATATATACATACATATATACATATATATATAGGCAATTCAAGAAACTTCTAAAAAAGTGGATGAAATATAATATATAGCATTTTTATAAAATATTATAACATTATTCCCATAACTATTAATATTTCTACGTTTTTCCTAGTAGTTAAATATGATCTTCATGATACACACACACACACATATATGTATATATACATATACATATACATATAC
>JAMKQA010006495.1:0-15210 GCA_024699735.1 Posidonia australis
TATAAGTAGGCATTTAGGGTTCGACGCCTTAATCCTTTTTTCTTCCCCATTCGCGAGTTGGGGACTTGGGGCCGCCGCGGTGCCGCCTGCTGAGTGCTGCCCTTCTCTGGTTCTCCCCCACGTCGCCGCCCGCTGAATCGCTGATCTCGCCTCTTCCTCCACGTCGCCGCCTCTTCTCTGGTTCTTCCCCAAGTCGCCGCCCGTTGAATCGCTGATCTCATCTCTTCCTCCACGTCGCCACCTCTTCTCTGGTTCTTCCCCATTTGCGAGTGCTGCCCGAGCCTCAGACCGCCGTCATCCTCCTCCCATCCTCAGACTGCCGTTCCCTGCCTCCCTCCGCCGCTCCCTCCCTCTGGTAACACAGTGGTCAGTGAAACTTAATCGAGCTGGGACTTTGCAAAACCATGCTTAATTTTAGGGTTTTATCTTTGCTTGTCCGTACGCCCCATCTTGTCATGCTAGTATTTTGATTTCCTCTGTCTGAGCTTGTAATGTGCCTTGCAGTTTGAATGGGATCCGGCAGAAAGACTCTAGAGATGTTGGTTTGCGGGGACTTCTCTGGCACCTTTTGATGAGCCAGTACCAACTCTAGGTTCTGATTCTGACCTCAACCAGTGTTTTACTACACATGGTGGGAAAGGAATGCCCAACTTTTTTTATCCTTGTTACTCTCCACTAGGGACGCAACACTCACGGGACGTTATCCAGAGTCTACTAACTTTGAGATTCTAGTAGTTGTCTTCTTTTTGGAGGTTTTGTTTGGGTGTTTCTTTGTTGTGTTTTGATGTATGTAGTTAGTATCTGGGTTGTACTCTCTGTACAAGGGATTCTCCTTGCTGACTTGTTGAGGATTGATTATGCCATGGTTTATAACCTTAACATAAATATGAATGTATACAGAAGGTTGCACTTGCATAAAGAAATAGGGCAAAAATCATTAACTGCATCAGCATTTTCTCCCATCCACCTCTTGTTCTGTGCATTAATGCCTTGATAAGATATAAATTGATTAGTACTTATAAGTTTTTTTAGTCATTTTATTTTTTAAAATATATTTTATTAAATGGTTAAACCACAAACCGAATCGAACCAAATCGATCTACAATGGTTCGGTTTCAATAGATACAATGGTTCGGTTCAGTTTGAAAATTGTTTAAACTGAACTATATGGTTTGGTTTGTGGTTTTGTCTCAAATCGAACCGTGTCCACCCCTATCTAAATGTCGATTTCATGTTGAACTTAGATAAATTTAAAAATAGACACGTGTCGAGAAAATATCGGTATATCGGTATCGTGTCGGTGGAAACACGGTAAAAAAATTTACATTTGTTCAGAAAACTTCCATGTCGATATCGTGTCGGAGTCATGTCGGTAAATTGAAAATAAGACATGTGTCGGTGAAATTTCGACGACACGCGTAGACATTTGATACCATGCGTGTAAGGTGGTATATGCAATCATAAAGAAAATACGAGTTAATTAGGCTAGAGTTATTATCCATTGCATGTCCCACATTAAAACTAAACTCTTTTTTGGATCATACCTTATCCATCTTTTTGAGCATTTCAACATTCCCTTAGACAGTGAATCCAACTTAGTAGTTTGAACCAAAACCTTAAGATCAATGGTCATAGAAAAAATGAAACAAGTATTAGATAGGTCAAAGGCGATCAGAGGTTTCCATCCTTCCTCCTCAAGTGCTTCCGTCCCACCACATGATGATGAAAGTTCTGAAGGTTCTGAGGAAGATGATAATGTCTCCAAGAAAATCGACTTATTGCAGTAACAAATCGATCAACTAAGAATTCAACAACAACAGCAACATGAAAAAAATCAAGCACAAATGCGCAAGATTTTTGGAAAAATTGAATAGTCTCACTACAAGCTAGAGGCATATCAAAAACAACTTTAAGAATATCACTCCAATATTCTTGAGTTTATTCATAAAAATCCTCCTCCTTCTAGCTCATAAGTGATGTTTAGTTTAATTTGACATTCTAGTCTATTATAGATTGTTATGGTTCAATATCATGTGTGATGACATTCTGGTTTGAATTAATATCACTTGTGATAACACACCTTGGTTTGAATTAATATTATTTGTGATAACATTTTGGTTTGTTGATAGATGTAACTTATGACTAACTAAATTGAATGTAGATATTATGGTACCAAAATAGTACATTAGGACTATATGTGGATTGAGTGCATGATTCATGAATTCTTAAACTTTGAATATCCATGTATGCCTTCTTTGAATTTTTGAATTTTATATGAAAAAAATGGAAAACATATAATCCATATAGTTAGGGGGAGCAGTATTGAAATAATGAACCACAAAAACATGCTTTGGAAAATATGTGATTAAAAGTGGATGAATTAAGGATAAATTACTAAACTACTTATTCATGTCTTTATGATCCATTCTTGATTGACTGACCTTAAGGAAGACATGTGAAATTTTCTTTGTCACACTGAAGAGCTTATGTTATAAATATGCATGATGAAGATTTATATTGGATACCTTTTCTGATGATGAGTAACATTTTTCTCTAATGAAATATGTATGATTCTATTGATTATGACAATAAGGGGGAGAAAATTAATCATCTTATACTTAATGACCATTCTTTGACTCTTGGATGGATAACAAGGAAAATATAAGAAAAAAGCGGTGTATGATTGAATGTTCATTTTTCTTGAATGGTTCTTTTTACTAATGACAAAAAAGGAGAGAACATATGATAAATCATCATATGATAGGATTTAATATGCTTCTTCATGATAGGATTATATAAGAAAAAGTAATATTATTAAAGGGAGAAGTTATATTTTATTAAATCCTTGTTTACTGATAGGGGGAGTATATAGATATAACATTTCAAGTTTTCTCATCATCAAAAAGGAGGAGATTGTTGAAAATATGTAAATCAATATTTTATTTTGATGATAACAAAGTATTTGGTATAAATATTTTTGATGCACTTGAAATATATAACATGTATGTAAAAAGAATAATCATAAAGAAACTCACAAGAGGATATATCTGAAGACAAGGCGAGCATCAAAATAAAAAGTATTACAAAAACCCTCGGAAGATTGAAGGAAAATTCAAGAAAAAGAGTCAAGATGACCAAAATTGTATTATCAAAGTTATTGTAAAAACTTGATATAATTGTTTTTTTTTCTTGTTGTATTTTCTAAGATGTGTGATGATCTCCCAACATGACCCAAAAACCTAGGAAAATATATAATCCCACTAACCCATTAAGGAGAACTCGAAAAAATACTTTTATTAGGACTAGAATAATTTTCGGCATACCGAAAATTATCGGTATACCGAAACTGGGCTGAAAAGATAGAATTTTCTAGAATATTCCAAGATCGACATACCGATGCTCTGGACCGTTGGATCAATTCAGACGATTGATCAAAATCGGTATACCGAAGTACTCGATCGTTTGAATATTTCGGTTGACCTATCAAAAACGACATACCGAATTAAAATCTTTTTTAGTTAGTCGTTTATAAAAGTTAAGGTAAACGTTAGACACAGATCTTAAACAATATTTGCCTATAAATAGAAACTCCAACTAGTCTTAAAGATACAACACTTACTTACTTGAGTTTAGAGTCCTAAACAAGAAAGAAAGTTATATTCCCAACTTCCATACTTTTCAAGATTATAGTGCTTAAAATCCCTGTACTTTGCGTTGGAAGATTAGATAGAAAGTTTGTAAAAGTATCTCAAAGGTTTGAAGCTTCTCCGGGTGTAAGAAGGATCGGTGGATTGCGGAATTGGCAAGGGATTTGCCTTACAAGTATATTTGTACTTTGAATTATAAGAGAAAGGGAACTTTCGAAGAACTCTCGAGGAGTGGAGTAAGCCGGGTATTGACTGAATCACTATAAATTACTTGAGTATTTCATTATCTCTCATCCCTTCAATGCATGTTTAATTAGTTACTTCAAATTCATTTGATGCTTGTGTATGTCATTGAAAAATACTAAGTAAAATTGAAAAATATCTAATTTTTCTATTCATCCTCCTCCTAAAGAAGTCATTTGATCCAACACCTGTTTCCATAATCTCTTGTATATCCAGAGTCAGAATAGCCAATAACATTAAAATGACTATGGCAACTGTAGTATAGACCTTTGCCAAGTAAACTCTTCAAATAGAATAGAATTTACAGAGACGCCTTTCAATGTACTTTCCTTGTTGATGCATGAACTAACTGACTAATCCAACTGCAAAGGTAATATCTAGATGAATTACAGTAAGATAAATTAGTTTTCCAGCCAGGTAGCCTATTTCGTCCTGCATCTTTAAGAATCTCAGAGGCTATGTGCTACAAATTTAGGCCACGATCAATAGGAGAGTTAGAAGGTTTGCAGCCAAGCATGTCTGCCTTCTTTAGTAAATCAAGTATATGTTTTCATTATGATAAAACTACTTCCATCTTTAACATGAGCAATCTCAATCCTCAAAAAGTATCTAGGTCTGTCCAATTCTTTTATCACAAAATGTTTCTTGAGGAATTCTCTACTCTTATTAATATTTGTCCTGTCACTACCAGTAACTAGGAAATCATCCACATAAATAGCTAGAATAACACAATCAATGGATCTCTGTCTAATAAATACAGAGTGATCAGAGTTGCACTTTTTAAAGTCGAACTGCATTGCGACCTTACTAAACTTGTTAAGCTATGCACATGGACTTTGCTTAAGGTCATAAATTACTTTCTTTAACTTGCACATGTGTGTCTCTCCTTAAGCAATATACCTTGAAGGTTGTTTCATATATACCTTCTCAAGAAGATCACCGTAAAGAAATACATTTTTGACATCATGTTGATGCATAGGCTAATTCTGTTTAATTGCAACAGAGAATAAGATTTTGATAGAGTTGAGACGTGTAACTGATGGAAAGGTCTCAAAATAATTAATTCCATAGGTCTGAGTGAAATCACATGCAATCAACCGAACTTTATATCTATCAATGGTTCCATTGGTGTTATACTATATAGTAAATACTCAACGATAGCTTACAATCTCAGCATCAGCTGGTGAAGTAACACGATCTCATGTCCTACGAGATCTAAGGGTTGACGCCTCCTCATCTATAATAGCCCGTTATTCAGGAATCTATGACCCTTCCTCATAAGTCCTTGGTATAGAAAGAGATGACAAAGACAAAGTAAAAATCCGATATATAAGATGTAGGTAACCATATGTAACAAAATGGGAGAGGAGATGTGCAATAGATCGAGTACCTATTCGAAGAATAATAGTAATATCAAGCTTAGAAGGTGTAGTAGTAGGAGCTAAACCTGCATCAGAGGAAGTCAGATGATCGGTTCTCTAAGATGTTGACTGTTCATGTTGTCGTGGTCGCCTAGTATAGACTTGAAGGGGTTAGTAGTAGTATTCTTTATCGTGGTCATCAGAACCTAATCTGTGATAGGAACAACAAGAGGAGGAGGAATCGAAGAGTCACTCGTAGAAGAAGACAATGGAGTGGTCTCGAAGAAAGTGACATCTGTAAAGACATAATATTTTCTATGCATCGGATCATAGCAGTGATAACCTTTTTGAGTCCGTGAGTAACCCACAAACATACAACAAATGGAGTAGGGAGAAATTTTGTCTAGATTGGGACGAGTATCTTGGACAAAACAAACACAAGCAAAAATTTTTGGGGGTAAAGGATAAAGAAACTTCTGAGGAAATAAAAGACAATGAGGAATGTACTTCTGAACAAACAAAGGCATTCTATTAATCAAATTACACGTAGTAAGAACTGCATCAGCCCACAACTGTTGAAGTACCTTCGATTGGGCCATTAGAGTTCTAACATCTAACGGATAACGATGCTTGCATTCGGTTATGTCATTTTATTGAGATGTTCTGGGACAAGTCATCTATTGAATAACTTCCTGAGCCTCACACAAAAGGGATGCATCACGTTGAACATATTTAAGAGCATTATTTGTACGAAACACACAATGGCTCACAAAATTGAATTTTTATTTTATTGAAAAATATTTTGATAACATCAACCACTTGAATTTTATCTTTGAAAAGATAAACCCAAGTTAATCTAGAAAAGTCATTAATAAAGACTATAAAATACTGAAAACCTTTGACAGACTCAATACAACAAGAAACCACACATTAAAGTGAACTAACTCTATAGGCACATGACTCTATTTCTCTTGACATGGAAGATATGATGACCGTCGGTGTTTCCCAATACGACAAGACTTACATTGAAAATTATTGACAGAAACAGACTAGTAAAAGACGCTTTAACTTATCGATTGACGGATGTCTCAAATAGCAGTGTCATAGAAAAGAAGAGTCAATAGTAGACATGGTGTAGGCATAAGTAGTAGGCTTCCTACGACCACTGAGACAATACAAGCCATTACTCTAAGTCTAAACCAATTCGTTTTCCAGTTCGTAGGTCCCGTATAAGAAGATAAGTGGGAAAAAGTGTTACTACACGATGATGGTTTTTGGTAAGCTGACTAATAGACAATAAATTAACAGAAAAATTAGGAATATAAAGAACATCACGAAAGGTTAGATTATTAGGTAGAGACACGTCTCTTTGTCCATAGACAGGTGAACGAGTCCCATTATCTACAATAACAAAGGGTGTAGAAATAGAAGAGGACATTAAGGAAAAGGCATGGTGTGTACCAGACATATGCTTTAATGTACCTGAATCAACTACCCAGTGTGCATCAGAAGTTATGAACAGTACCTGCGCACCTGAAGGTGTCGTATACGTAGTAGTGGCAATCTGAGCAACTAGATTGGAATGAGTCTAAAGAAGTCTACTGTACTCGACCTGAGTAGTCATCTACTAGAAAAGGCATGGTGTGTACCAGACATCCTCACTTGTTGGAGTTGACAAAGTGTCCTTTATAACATTGTTGGTCTAATCGGATTTGCCAAATTTCGCCTAGCATTGATCTAAGGAGTGATTTGTGTGCTTACAATGACCACACTCCAAATTACCTCGTCGACCACCACATCCTCCGAAATCACAACCTCGTTCACGTCCACGACCATGTCCTGAATCATGATCATGTCTGGAGGCAACCAAAGTGGACTGATCACTTTACTCTATAGGAGTCCCGGTAGCAATACGCAACACACAAGAGAAAGCAATGGCTAAGGAAGGAACACTATCGTCGTCAAGAATATTGTCACGCACCTGGGAGGCCAACTCTGGTCGAAGAATAGATAGAAACTTGGCAACGGTAAATTCCTCTTTATATTCACGTATACTAGTAACATGTGCCTGATAAATCTCAAGTTCATCCAGAAGAACTTGAATAGAGGTATAGAACTCTTAAACACATCTTGTTGCAATGAAAAAAATTGATAATAAAGCTCGGCAATACATGTGATATTCTTTTCATGAGCATAGGTGGCCTTAAGAGTATCTCATATTTTCTTTACAGTGGAAAACGTGACAACGCTTGGAGAGATGTGCAGTTCTATACCATTCATCAACCACGTAATGACTCCATAGTCATAAGTCAATCAATCATCATATTCTGAAGCTTTAACATTAGGAGGATCTTGGGTCATATGCTTGATTTTCTTGTGAGTGTCAAGGAAAATTTGAATGGATTTTGCCTAGATAAGATAGTTTTTGCCATCAAATTTGATGGATGTACCACTGAAGTTGCGAAGCAAAGCATCATTAGAAGTAAAGTTCAAGGAAAAGACCATAAATCCAATGGTATAGAGAAAGAGATTGATTTTTAGTAGGACAGCAAGAGATAATCAAGAGTAATAATCACAGAGCAACCTAACAAAACATCTGACACCGGTGATTAGGGCAGCATTTGTCACTGGAGAGGAGAACAGGTCCTGCTGACCTGTTTGGCTGATAAAGGTCATAGATCCAATGGTATGTAGAGAGAGATTGATTTTTAGCAAGGTAGCAAGAGATAATCAAGAGTAATAATCATGGAGCAACCTAACAAAATATCCGACACTGGTGACTAGGGCTGCATATGTCACCGGAGGGGAGAACAGGCCCTGTCGACCTATTTGGCGGGTGTTGGAAGGAGATAAGGGGTCAGCAGCCTGTGCTGGAGACAAAGGAAGGGCTGGTAGTGGCTACTGGAGGGGCTGGCAGGTACTGTATGTAGAGGAGAAGCTAACGGCCTGTGCTAGAGGGGCCGATGGCCTGTGTTGGAGGGGCCGACGGCCTGTGCTGGAGGCAGAGGGAGGACAGGTGGTGTTTGCTAGAGTGGTCGGCGGATGTTGGTTACAGAGAAGAGGCCGGCAGTAGGATTGGACAAAGAGGAGAGGATGCTGCAAGTGGAAAAGGAGAGGCCTGTTGATGGTGGGGGAGGGGAAGGGTGGCGGCTGTAAAGGTGTTTTAGGGTTAGGGAAATGAAAACCTATTGCTTTGGTACCATGTTAGAAGAAAGAGAAAATTAGTGTATATTATTGATCAAGGATTGATTACATATATATAGTGATTAGAGTATCCATATGACATAAACAAATATCCATATACCTGTATATTGCTAACTAGTAACTTTAACAATTTATTATCATTTATCAATCACTACTCAAAAATTTGTCGTCTCCTACCGACGCGTTCTAGTTGATCCATTTTTTTTTACTTAGTTAAGTTACATCTTTCCAAAGTCCAACCCGATCTAGTATTTTCAACCTGCAACACTGTTACACCATGACTTAGTTAACCTAACCTTATTGGAGTCTGAAAGTTCTGTTAGGATGGCTTCAAAGTGGTCTTCAATGTATACTTTGCTAGTTATGAATGTCTGACATTTGAAGCACCGGATTTTATGTTTGTAAGGACATCTCTAACTTATAACAACATATCATTATAGTTTGACATATACGTTGAATGATCAACCTTTTATGTTTTATTTACCAGGCGACTTTGCATAAAGAAATTCTATTTATGGCGGGACAATTGGGACTTGACCCCCCAACCATGCTGCTTCATTCTGGAGGTCCTGCTGCAGAACTGGAGAAAGCACTAGAAAACTGTGAAGCAGTGGCCAAATGTTTTGATTGCTCCACTGTTTCCTCCTCAATTTTTCTTGTTGTTTATTGTTCCACGTTGCTTACAATTTCTGACAGGACTGATATTCAGCACAGGATGCAAAAGTTCCTTAGAAACAAAACCTCTGTTTTTCGTAATGGTGGCATGTCTGATGTGCCTATGCCTATTTCTCTTTATATTCTTGTTCCTGAGCTGCCGAAAGGGTGAGGCTCAGACCCTTTACACACCTATTCATTTACAGTCATGACTTGTGCTGCCCTGTGAACTTTTCTCCTGACTTTTTGAAGCTCCCTACATTACAGGAAGAACTGAAATTTAAAATGAAATGAATCCAAAAGAGGGAGTAAAACTTTGGTTTGCACTAATTTGATCTATATTTGACGTTTAAATATTTAATTGATTTTTTCGGCGCAGGGCACTTTTGGAAATAAAACCTGTCCTCTACGTTCCAGATCATCGGGAAGCTATAGATTTTACTACTGTGTCAAGTCCATCTCACACAGAAATACCGTGGAATTGGGATTTTGGACTCTTTGATTCAAATGATTCATGCTGCCAAAAGTTCATTGTTTCTGGAAAGATATGTGCTGTGGTAATCTCAATTATTGATGATATTGTGGCTGATATATGCTCAGTAACTAATAGAAATGCTGCAGATCGTCATTTCTCCTATTCCCCTGAAAATTTGCAAACAATATCAAGGTTTTGTGTATATCTTCTTCACCAAACTCTTCTGGAGAACAACTTTACTTGGAGTGATCTAATGGTTTGTTTCTTGACATCACCCTTTCTACTTATCCTTCAAAATGTCATGTAGCTATAATTTAGATTATCAAAATAAACTAGAACTTGTACAAGCTTTTACACTATGATGATTGATGAGTTTTTCTGTACATTACTGTCATGTGAATACTTTTAAAAACAATTCCTCAAATGTCCTAACATATGCAAGCCTGTTGGGAGTTGGGACCTTCTTATTTTACTGTGTAACCTTCCCTGAGCTAGAGGCCCCACCAACCCAACCACTGTTAAAGTGGTTTTGACCAATATCTCTTCGTATGTTCCCATGGGAAATTACCAATTAAGGCAGCTTGCGTCTTTTAGAAATATATATTATTCAAGCAAGTTTCTATTATTGTTTATCTATGTTTTCTCCTATATTATGTTTGTTCTGGAACTGTCAAAATCTCCAAATACACGTCAGTACTAAATATTAGTTCTTTACAAATTCTGTTTCCTTGGATGATGGCCTTGTTCCCACTTTTATAGAGTTGTATTGCGTAGTTGTTTATTTTCTCATCAGTGCAGCTATTACCTTTTTGCAGAGTTTGAGGATTTATGTAGCATCAACATTTTGTGGCACAATTGATATGCTGAGCGTTACGTTATCTGAGGCCTTTGCTGAATTGGCACAAATGGATGACAGTATTCATGTAGGCAAGGAACCAATTTTTAGTCTTATTCCTGTACTGTGTGCTGGCAGATCAACAACCATGCCTGATTTGATTACTTGTGAGCTGTTTGCCTCTAAGCTCTAAGATATTCTACAGTCCATTTGGTTAAGTTCTTGGCGGATCATGTTTTCTTCAGACTTTCAGAGTCCGATGAACAATAAATACCCTTCAATTTTGGAATACATGAGGAAGTATCTATTTAGAAGGAAGCGTCTTTTTAAAAGATTTGCGGCGAGTCCTGAGTGGGTTCCTCTCTGGAAGACAATTGAACGGCAATCACATATACAGCCTAAATTTAAATGTTGATGTTTGTTCTGTTTAGAAAGCACGGTACCCCACACTCCAGCAGTGACAAGAGGCCAAGTAAGAAATTTCATCAATATAGTGTACACTCAAAAGATAATGTTTAAGCCTTAATGACCTCTAGATAAATCCATAATTGTAGCTTTCTGGGACGTACTGAATTGAATTGTATGTTATGTTATTTACTAGTTTCAAAGGTGGTGGTGTTTAAGCCTTAATGACCTCTCTGAAGCGCTTGAATATAGTTTGTTGTATATTTTCTAGTTTTTATGCTTGCAAAAACGGGAAGAAAGCATGGACTTACTAGTTCTTTTCATGGCAACAGAACTACTCTTTGTTCATAATGAAATTGGGAGCATTGTTTATTTGGACTGCATAGGAAATTCATACTGTATTTCAGATTCACGTGATAGAGATCTTTTGTATGTTACTCGCTTGCTACTAGGTCACTATTTGTTTGATAGGGTTCTCCAATTTGAACATTCTCCTGCGTCTTATCCATTTTAGTTAAGGGAATAAAGAGAGGCAGTCTCATATATCAAAGAAACAAATTGTTGATTGATGAGATTAAAGTTAGAGGAAGATTGGTGTTAAAGGTGTTTTTCCTTTTGAAGCAGACCAAGGGAGATTAGGAGGCACAAACACCTTCCAAATAGATATCACAAATGGGAAACACACATTCTTCCATCCTTCTCAACTTTTTAAAACATTTGATGAGCAAAAAATGCTAATGTGATCCCCAACCTGGTACTTGCTAAATTAAAAAAAGATCCATGTAATAGAAGTCTACATTAATGAACTTATCAAAAAAATGATTAGCAATTATTTATCAAAGAAGTTTATGTTAATTATCTTATCAAAAAACATGATTAGTGGTTCTTTATCAATGATAACTTCGTACATTTTTCATTGTTAATGTTGTTGGAGTTTATCTGACAAAATCAGAATCGGTTACAACATGAAACTTGTGGTATCATAGTAAAACATCCAATTGGGAGTGGAAGGATAAGGCTTAGATTCCTTAATCCCAGTTGGAATCTTCTATCCCTTATTTACCCGATGATATATCATATAGTCTAATAAATCGCGTCGAGGTTTTGTCCCTCTGCCATTGTATTGTTAGCTTTAATGGGGGAGGGGTTTCCTAGGTATTCAAAAACAGGCAAGGAGTTGCTGCATTGGCTGTCAATGTAGGACAATCTTTAATTTTTTTATTTGTAAACGACAGCGAGGGTTATTCTCTTTGATATATATAGGACAAATTTCAAGAGAAACACTTCAATTGTGAAAACGTTATCACATAAACTAATCAACATTTCCACACCCTCTATCAATTACTTAGAAGCCCGCAAGCAAAACAAAGGTAGTTGGATTAAAACTAATGATTGCAAAAACCTTTTGCATCTAATTCATAATTTGCTAGCTCGATTAAAGCCTCTTGAGAAAGACTTTCATGCTTCGAAAAGATATCATTTATTACAAGTTCATTATTCAAAAATGAATTCAAGACTGGAATGTATGAATTACTCGAAGAGACAAGAATATTGGAAAACAAATCCCAATATTGATGATAACCGCTCTAAAATAAGTGAAAGGGTAACCTTGAACGTAATTACGTCGTATAATTGATAGGCTATATGGGACTTACTTAATGTCGTTATGTCGTCAATTTTGATGCAGAAGCGATCCTCATATGCATTCTCATAGCAACCACCTCTGCTCCTACAGAAGAAGTCTCTCAAAGCAAAAGTAAAAGAGTTATTATGTAGTATGTTGAAATCTTAGAGAAATGTCTCTTTTATAGCACACTTTATAATTGTGTTATAATATCCTTCATACACAACTCAATCTAATATGTCTCATTGTAGACATCCCAATTTCCCAATTTTGCAGGATGAAAGTGTAATGGCTGGGTTGTTAATCCACTAAGGCCCATAAAGCTCATATAGGCCCACAAAGCTCACATAGGTCCATCAAGGCTCATGGAAGCCTATTTAGGCCCATAAAGCCCAAATAAATCCATTAAGCCCACAAAGCCCATGAAAACCCACTTAGGCCCATTTAATTCCATTGAGCCCAAGCAATTCACCTGAGGCCTACTTAAGCCTACTTAGGCCCATGAGGGCCCATTGGGCCCATAAAGCCTACTTTGGTCCTTGAGCCCATGAAGGCTCACAATGTGTCAACACATATTTTTTTCCTTTTCCAGCCCAACAACCCATCTTCTCCTCTCCATTTTCAATTTTTTCTTCACTCACTGTTTTTACCACAGCCACTCCTGAACCCATTCCTTCTTCTTCCACCACACTAACACATAAACCATCTCCAAAAGCACCCAACAACCACTCCTCCATCTCCTCTCATCTCAGCATCCAGCCACCCATCTTTTCCTCACTGATTGCCTAGCAACAGCCCGATCCAGCTCGAGCCCTTCAAGAACCTGGAGCAACCAGATTCGCCTGATGAACAGGAGCCGCCGTTGATCTTTGTCGACGAGCAAGGAGACAGCTTGGAGACAGCAGTTGGGGTTGTTAGTCCGTTAGGGGAGTGGTTAGTTCGTTAGTGAGATAGTTAGATAATTAGGCTGTTAGGTTTGTTAGAGAGTGAGTGGGTTGTTATAACGGCCACTGGTGACCTCCACCTATAAAAGGAGCAGCAGAGGTAGAGGTTTCGAGGTCTTTTCGCAAGAGAAAAACAGAGAATTCAGAGCGAGTGAGAAGTGTGGGAGAATTCCAGAGAGAGAGAAGAGTTCGCGGAGGTGAGAAGCGTGAGTTCAAGCCATCTCCGGTGAGCTGCGGGGGTAACGTGCGACGTCAGGCCAGGTACGCCCTCTTCCAGCCTCATTTAGTTTCAATTTTAGATCTCTAGGACTTCCCCTGTCTCCGGCAATCTTTGTGCGGAGCTCTCTGTAGGCATCGGAGCAGCGATCCAAGGAGCGGGAAAGCACCAGGGAGGCTAGGGAAGAAGGAGAGGAAGCTCGGGGGCCAGGGCCATGCCTTGGATCGCTCCCCCCACCTATGTCGCCCAAAAATGGCGATGGCAAGCTCCGGGAAGCAACTCCGACCAAAGAAAACCTCTGGATGGCCCAGAATTATTCCAGAAAGAAGAAGAAGACCTCAGGAAGCTACGTTTAGAACTAGAAGAGATGGGAGGAGAGCATACCTGGCCGACGACGTTGATTCACCTCTGTAGCTCGCCGGAACACCAAAATTCTCCTCCTCTTCTCTCCGCGAACCTCCCTTTCTCTCTGGAATTGTCTGGCACTCTAAGTTCTCTCTCTCTCTCATGTCGAAAGTCCTTTCTGGATCATGCCTCTACCCTTCCTTTTATAGCTGAAGAAAAACCTGACGACCCACTCATAACAAAACCCTAACTGTGTAACAGATAGTCTAACCACCTACCAAACTCTCCAACTAAGCTCGTAACAAACTAACACCATGTTGTCCCCCACGCCATCTCTGTCCCCTTGATCGCCGACAGAGATCAACGACGGCTATCAAGCTTTAATGGCGGCTGGTCCGATGGCACTGGCTTGCAAGTGGCTTGTGTTGGAGGAGCATGGCTCAACGGTTGGTGAGTTCAGTAGGAAGAGATGGGTTCAGTGGCTAGATTTGAAGAAAAAATGGTGTGATGAGAGGGATGGGTTGAGGAGTTGTTAAAAATCAGTGAGTGAGGAAGATAAATGAAAATGGAGAAGAAGAAATGGGGTGTTGGGTTGGAAGAAAAAAGAAAGGAAATGGGTTGAATTGTTGTGGGCCTTTGGGCCTCCATGGGCTCAAGAAAGGAAATGAACTAAATGGGTCTTGGTTGAATTAAATGGGCATTTATAGGTTAAATGGGCCTAAATAAGTTTTGAGGGCCAAAGTGGACTCAAATTGGGTTTAATCGGTCTATGTGGGCCTCCATGGGCCTAATGGGCTTCAATTGGGCCTATGTGGACTTTGAGGCCAAAATGGGCTTGATTGGGCTTAATGGGCCTATATGGGCCTCCATGGGCCTAATGGGCTTCAATTTGGGCCTATGTAAGCTTAATGAGCTTGTGGGCCCAAGTGGGATTTAATGGATTCAATTAGGATTAGAACTCAGCCACCGCATCTCCATCCTGCAAAATTAGTAAATTAGGGTGTCTACAAGTACAAATTTGGAATCAAAATAAAATCTACAAGGTGCATACCTCCACCGAAGACGCGGCGATGCGAGACGGATGGCGACGCTCCTCCTCCAGCCACGAGCTTCTCCTCTCCTCCATGCGACGACGCCGGCACGGCGGCGGCTGCAACCTCCTCCTCCCCACCATCTCCCTCTCTCTCTCACTATCCCTCTCTCCCTCCTGCCTCCCCTCTCTCTTTACTCTCCCTCTCCCAGGCGCGAGAGGAGAA
>JAMKQA010006496.1:0-12616 GCA_024699735.1 Posidonia australis
CTAAGTGGGGTATGTTTGGGCCTAATGGTCTTGTGTGGGCCTAAGGTTCTATGGAGTTAGGGTTTAGGAGTGGTGGTTGCAACCAGAGCATCTTCCGGAGGAGCCTGCCGTCGAGTGACTGCAAAATCGGGGTGTCTACACATATAATTAGTGATAAAAGAAATAAAAATGTGTCAGTAAATTTTGATCTTTAGTGACATTTATATCTTTTTAGTCGTCGGTAAAGTTATTTTTTTGGGATAGTTACAATAATCACTGTTAGTAAATCAAACATGTATAGTGACAAAAAAAGTATCACAATAAACAATTTTTACTAACGGTTACAAAAAAAACATCACAATACCATTTAGTGACGGAACTTTAGCCAATGGTTAGTCAACTATCAGACGTCACTACTATACCTATATTGATGGTTTTATGCACTTTTACCAGCAGCCAAGGCCTTTAGTAAAAGGTTGTTTTCTTGTAGTGAATATATATGTTAATTCCAATATATACAACAATAAACACAACATTATTTTAGTATAAACAATAATTACCTCTCCTGTATACACCAATGCAAAGGAAATGCCTTAGCTACCAGATAATCATCGTGAGGCTTAGGACATTTTACCAATGTATCTATCCATACTCTATAGTAAATATCATTCAACTTTTTCTTAATTGATTTTGTAAAAGTTACTACAAGAAAACAGTCATTTACTAACGACCCTGGCCATCGGTAAAAGTGTATAAAACCGTCGTTATAGATATAATGACGGTCACCTGATAGTTGACTGACCGTGAGCTAAAGTCCCGTCACTAAATGGTATTATGATACTTTTTTATGACCGTCAGTAAAAAATATTTATTGTGATGATTTTTTTTGTCACTATACATGTTTGAATTACCGACAGTCACTATTGTAACTATCTCAAAAAAGTAACTTTACCGACGACTAAAGAGATATAAATGTCACTAAAGATCAAAATTTACCGACACAGTTTTATTTCTTTTATCACTAATTATATGTTATAGTGACGATTAACTATATAAAAACTATCACTATATTAATTATTTACTAACACCTTTCAATTGCTTGTGTTAGTACATATATATTATAACAACGGTTAACCACATGCTCTGTCAGTATATTAACCATTCATTGATATTTTTTTATTTATAAATCATTAATTACATATTATAATGACAATAAACTAGATAATTATATCAAATGATTACAATAACAAACGTTAATTGAGAATTATTTGCATTACATAATTTGTATCAAATATACATCAAATAAATTGACGTAAGCATAAATACCATTTACAAAACACATGTTTGATGCAAAAGAAACAACTCAAACGTTGAATCATCAAACTACATCTTGAATATGTTTCTAACATCCTATTACAAACATTAATCTCAACTTTACCCATAACTTTAAAATGATGCCCATGTATTGTACATCCTAGCCTCTTGCTATAGTATGTACCCTGTTTCCATGCTAAGCCTTTTGCTGCTCCAATACCAATTCTTAGCGTCAAAGGCCAGTCAACATCTGTTGATTCAGCATCCCGGTTATGTAGAAGATCATATAATGTTCCTTTGAATGAGCTTGTACACCAACAACTTCTTCTCAGCAATAATCTTGCAAACTCTTGACAACAAGAGAAGTACTATCAGGGAGCAAAGCTTTGTACATTGTTCTTTTGGAGTAAGGTGACTGATATGTATGCATCAAATATGTATGAATAACCAATTAGGTGATTGATAATTCCATGAATCCAAATGACTACATGGCTGCTGAAGAATAAACAGATTATAGATATACCTTCACACAATAGAAGCAATTGCCACAAGGCATTATAAATGCCCCAACAACATGAGTTCCTATAGGAAACCTGAAAATGTAGATCAAGTTGTTTGTTACTTTTATCCACGTGCCAATAAAATTCAATAACTGAGCTATAAGGAGTTAATGGACGTGTTAGTCAAAATGGAAGTTGAACAAAACTTTCACTTAAAATTCACATCTATGTGTGCTCCATGTTCTACAACTTCTCCAGTTACTTCATGACCAACAACACAAGGAGATGAAAATGGGATTTCACCTTTCATGACATGAAGGTCGGAGTGGCAGACTCCACATGCTACATTTGCAAGTATGAATGAAATGAGCATAAAATCCTAGAGACGTGAAACTAAGTAGGAAGCAATGTAGAAATTAAAAAAAAAAACTTAATTCAAAGGAATAGATGGGAGAGAGCATGGATCAAAAATTTCAAAGAATTGCGCTAGCAGATGTTAGTTCATGTAGTTTGTAGATCATGTGAGGCATGAGGCAGATATGTTCCTATCCACTATCTTCCATTTATTGTCTACAATGTATTGTGTTATACAAACACTGTTCAAAAGGAATGATATGGTTCTTGCTTTTGACACTCTTACATGGCATGGAGTTCCACTTTGATTCCAGGCCCTGGCTACACTTATTGAAGTAAATTTGCAACCAGGCAAAAGAACTATGATATTGTACACGTTGTACCTTAGTTAATCCCATGATGAATGTCGGAGTAAGGTCAGCTAAACTCGTGATTGGAAGAAAAGAAGCTGATGCTACTATCATGACCTGTGAATCCAAAGACTAGGTTATTCGATCCATTCATGGGTTCATACATATTGTTGAATAAAACTCTCATTTTAGGAGAAAGAAAAATGAGAAGCACTCACAGTGCCCACTATTGAATATGGACGAACAAACCAGTAAACAACGTCTAGCTTCTAGGAGAACGTGGACGAAGGCTTGCTGTGGTCTAGACTGTCGATGTCGAGCTTGTGGGCATGTGCTGGATCACTGGCGCTGGCATGCATGAAAGAGCCTGAGGTTTGTAAGGCTAATAATTACTGCCAATAGAAAATGAATAGCATCACAAAAAAGACAAAGAGTGAATGCTAGATAAAATTACTGCTTGAGTTTCAAGCAATTTACCTCACATGGACTCAAACTTAAAACCTCACAAATGGGAATTTTAGAATTGTAACTTGATGACAAGTCAATAATTAATTGAGCAGCATTAAGCTATCGTTGGATATGGAAAATCATATTGGCTAGTTATTGAAGATGACAAGTGTAGTGATGCTTAACTATCAAGAGGCTTATGTTTGTAAGGCTAAATGTAACACCCTGAATTTCTCGTTACAATATAAAACAAATCAAATTATAGGAAATAAAAGCTAAATAGAAAATATCACACTACCAGGAAACTATGTGTGCGGCTACAAAGCTCTAGACTATATGCACTATGCTAAATCCTTCGCATGGCTACACTTGTAATCCAAAAACAAGAGGAAAACGCATGAGTGACAGAAGTCACTCAGCATGCACTCCATGAAAAACAGTGGGAAAACAATACTATAACTAAATTTCCTTTAAAATTCATTTTACAAACCATTTTCTTTCAAATCCCACAAGCTAGGCCCACACCTGCCAAAACCACAAATAAGACTCTACTAGCCCAAGACCACAAGTACGGCCCTCAATGGCCAAAACCACACATAGTGAGTCATGAAGTCCGACGCTAGGCAACCAAACTCTAGCTACAAGTAGTTCACCGAAGAGCCACCAACGGTGTCTGCACTACCACGACGTGCCATCCTGTGCAGAAGCCGCGTCATCCTGCGATTCTCCTACTTGGAGAAACCTCACAAAGCCAACTCCTCCTTGTGAAGGATGTCCTGTCTCTCAAGATGCTACCAACTACGGGACACGTGTCCCACCCGCACTGGTCACCACAAGGTACGCCTCCTCACGGTGTCCTCCACACACGATGCTCAGGAAGGAGTGTCATACCTCCACACCCGATGACACCTGAGCCTCAATGCTCATAGCGACAGTAGGAGTATCATACCTCCCCATCATGCCACAAGACACCTCAACCCGTCGACCACAACCCTAGCCTTAAGACAACAGTTAAGGAGTCTCATACCTCCAAAACCCGACATCCCTTAGCCTCAAGTATCTCAGCCCCCAACCTCAACTAGGGAGTCGCGCCTAAGCACAGATGAATGTCTTCATATTCCCTAGTCCTAACGACACGGTCCCACACTATCTCGGCTTGTACACAGAAAACAAGGAAAACCATTTTCCAAATCTGCCAACTCATCTCTTTTGAAATCATTTTCAAAACTATTTTATATTTTTAGAAAATTCTTTCAAAACCTCGGCAAAATGGCACATCAGGTGTCCCAAAGGACCATCACTGATGGCCCACAATCCCATCTCAAAGGGACAATACAAACCAATCCGAAAGACCCTCAGAAATAATATTTTATAAACATGTTTGGGCCTGTATTCGGCAAGCCAAAAATGGGATTCAATATGCCAAAACTCTATGGTTCGGTAGACCGATTTGGATCGATCGACCGAATCAGGTCAACAGTCAACACTTTGGCCAAAATTGATATACCGAAGATGGTTCGATCGACCGAAATCCATTGATTTGGTCGACCGTTTAAAATCCGAAGATCAAATTTCGATCAGAGGACCAAACTAACAGAAAAGCCGCATAACGAAATTATTCAGTATGTCGATTTCTGCAAAAAATAGAAAACAGTCCAAACCCTACTAGTCAAAATTACCCAACTAGGACTGACGATCGGACCCTCAAAACCAACACTAAAAATCTTGCATAAAACATAATATGTAGACGCATGAGTCTACACAAAAACCTAACAAACAAAACCAAAAACCATTCACCATGCATCAAGATATAAATTCACAAAGGCATAAGGGTCAAAACGACCCAAAACACAACCACCATATTAAACACCCATAAATGCCTCCATAAATTCTCATAAAATCACAATAAATTCTAGGAATGTAAATTTACCTAGATTTCATGTCATCCTATCAATTTCTACCATTTTCATGCTGTAAACACCTCGATTTTGAAGTCACTTGACAACAAGTTCCTCTGAAAAGATGCTCTGGTTGTGATCACCAAAACCCTAATTTCCAAATCTTAAAATCCTAAACCCTAGCTCCATCAAAGCCCCCAAGCCCACATAAGCCCAATCAGGTCCACACTAGTCCACCCAAACCTAATAAAAGCAAGAAACAATAATTAAGAATTAAAACCAAACAAAAGTCATTTAAAACATTTAAAATACAATTAATCAAACAAAAAACCCTAATTCAAGTCAAAACCAAATAAAATCCACTTAAAATCCAAATTAATCAAATAAAAACCCTAATTAAAGACAAAATAAAAAAAATTCCATTTCAACCATTTAAAATCCAATTAATCAAGTGGAAACCATAATTAACGTCAAAATTAAATAAAATCCACTTAAATCCATTTAAAATCCAAGTAATAAAGTGAAAATCCTAATTAATCAAATAAAAACCCTAACTAAAAAACAAAACCCTAATTAAAACTCAAAATCCTAATTAATCATACCCAAAACCTAATTAAAGTTTAAAATCCAAAATTAAAATCCAAAAACCTAATTAAATTCAAAATCTTAATTAAAATCCAAAGCCTTGAAATTAAAATAGTGAAAATCCCATGGATAGTCTAGGGCCTCAGAATCAGTGCCAGCAACCCACCACCAGCAGTCGGATCATTCATCCATCATAGTCTTGGATGATTCACAACCAGAACCCACTAGACCATTAGAGTTAATCTCTTTGGAGCCAGGAGGTAGGTCTAGATGGTATATGCAAAGGAAGCCTCACCTTAAGTAAGGTGAGGCTCAAAAAAAAAAAGACCTTAAGTTAAACTTAGGAGGAAAGTCGGGCAGCATCACTCCTATCAGTTAGCAGCAGGACAGCCGCCAGTCAATAGCACCACTTGTACATACTATAAAAAATACAAAAAAAATTCAAAAAATCTAGAAAACCCAAAAAAATCAGAAAACCTAAAATATCAAAAAATAGTATCAAGAGCCGAGGAAACAGAGCAACCCGGCCAATCAGCGGAGCCCACTATTAAAGGACTAGAAGTCACACAGTGCAGATATAAGAACACCAAAGTCAGTGTAGCCATCATGAGGATCATCAGAGGCAGAAATCAGAGCACATCCTCTCCTTTGATGTCATTGACCCATCCTTCAAAGAGGAAATCATATCAGAGCTCATCGCTTAAGAGGAAGAGGATGATGACACGGATGAAGACAGTGAGACACCTGAATTCCAGCCCTACGACAATGATCCAGAAGGGCACCGAATGGGTCAACATCAGTACAACAGAGGATGTCAAGGAGGTAATCATCAGTGCTATGCTATCACCACAGGCTAGGGCAGATTTCATAGCATTTCTGAAGGAATACATAGATGTCTTTGCCTAGAGTTACGACGACATGGTCGGCCTGGATGTCGAAGTGGTGGTACACAAGTTACCCTTTAAGCCCAACGAGAGACTCGTCAAGCAAAAACACAGGAGATGGCGACCTCAGTGGATCTTAAAACTCAAGGAGGAAATCATGAAGCAGCACAAGGTGAACTTCCTCAAAGTGGTGTTGTACCCAGAATGGCTAGCAAATGTGGTCCTAGTGCCAAAGAAAGACGGGAAGGTCTGTATGTGCATTGACTACAGAGACCTTAACAAGGCGAGCCCAAAAGACGATTTCCCACTTCCTCACATAGATGTCTTGGTGGACAGTACAGTCGGACACAAAATGTTATCATTCATGGATGGGTTCTCGAGGTACAACGAGATCAAAATGGTCGAGGAGGATATGGAGAAGACATCCTTCATCATCCCCTGGGAGTTTTCTGTTACCGTGTAATGCCATTTGGGCTCAAGAATGCCGATGCAACTTATTAAAGGGCAATGACTGCACTTTTCCATGACCTCATGCATCAAAAAATAGAGGTCTATGTAGATGATATGATTGTCAAGTCCAATAGGAGCTTATTGGGCTGATTACAGTATACCAGTCGATTCATCACACAGCTTACTCCCATCTGTGAGCCTATCTTCAAGCTATTAAGAAAGAATGCACAGATCTACTGGAATGAGGAATGTATAGCTGCATTCAAAAAAATAAAACAGCTCCTTACAAAACCTCCTGTCCTGGTTCCACCAACACCAGGACGACCTCTGCTGCTATATCTCTCCACCACCCAACACTCCATGGGTGCAGTCCTTGGGCAGCACGATGAGACAAGACGTAGGGAGAGAGCCATCTACTACCTGAGCAAGAAGTTCAATGGTTATGAAGCTAGGTATAGTCCTATTGAGAAGATCTGCTTATCCCTTGTTTGGGCCACCCAACGCCTCAAGCACTATATGATGGCGTATCTGGTCCTTCTCCTGTGCCAACATGACCCCATGAAGTACTTATTCTAAAAGCAAGTTTTAGTGGGACGATGCGTGAAGTGGCAAGTGATGCTATCTCAGTACGACATTACATTTGTCACATAGAAATTAATGAAGGGACAAGTAGTAGCGGACCACCTAGCTGACCTATCGTTGCTAGAGTACGAGCCATTGCAAACGTAGTTCTCGGATGAAGACATCATGTTCACCATGGGAGATACAAATTCTGAGGAATCAGAAGATAGGTCTCGATGGCACCTATACTTCGATGGAGCTGTCAACAAGAGAGGTAGAGGAATCGACGTGGTATTGCCGACACCATAGAAACAGATGACCCCCTTCTCTAGAAAGCTCACTTTCGAGTGCACCAACAATGAAGCCGAGTACAAGACATGCATCATGGGACTGCAAATCACATTGGAACATGGCACACGAAAGCTACAGGTGCATGGGGATGTCATGTTAGTCATATCCCAGATCAATGGCGAATGGAAAACCAAGGATCCGAAGCTTGTGCCATATCACGTGTATCTCTTACATCTCGTCAAGGAGTTCAAAGAAGTGCGTTTTTCCTTCATGAGTAGAGCTAAAAACTTCTACGCAATTGCATTAGCAACCCTTGCCTCCTGGCTCTCAATACCTAAAGAGTGTGCAGTTGACATATCGGCCACTCGAGCAGAGAAGCCTGTCCATTGCATGAGCATAAGGGAAGCAGACCCATCAGCAGAACTTGACTGGTATCATGACATCAAGACCTTCCTGGAATCGGGTGATCTCCCAACCGGCACATCAACAGCAGATAAGAAGACCATGGCGTGCCTAGCGTCAAGATACATGTTGGGTGGAGGACATCTGTACAGAAGATCATATAACCAGATGATTTTTGTGGTGTGTCGACAAGAAGGAGGCTGACACCTTGATGCTTCGAATCCACGCTAGGACATGCCCCACATGAATGGAATACTGTTAGCCAAGAAGATCATGCCGTAGGGCTACTTTTGGTCAACTATGGAGGTAGATTGCTATCGTTTCTTGCACAAATGCTACAACTGTTAGATTCACGGGAACTTCATACATGCTCTCCCTCAATAGCTGCACAGTATGTCTTCGCCATGGCCTTTCTCAACTTGGGGAATAAACGTCATCGGAGCCATCCATCCGGCATCATCCAATGGCCACAGCTACATCCTGATGGCTATAGATTATTTTACCCAATATGTAGAAGCGACCTCTTACAAAACCATCACAGCTGTAGCCACGGAAAAGTTCATCAAGAACAACATCATAGCCCGGTATGGGGTGCTGCACTCCATTATCTTAGACAATGGCAAGAATTTCATAGCTCAGAGATTGGAGGATTACTTGTAGAGCCTCAAGATCAAACATCACAGATCTTCTCCATACCGCCCATAGATGAACGGTGCCATGGAGTCAGCAAATAAGAATTTAATCAAGATCTTGAAGAAGAGCATCGAGACACATAAGGATTCGCATGAAAAGCTCTCCTATGCGCTATAGGCCTATAGAACTTCGGTCCGGACATCAACAGGAGCGACACCTTACTCATTGGTATACAGCATGGAAGCGGTCCTACCAGTTGAAGTAGAGATTCCATCACTTAGAATCTTGAAGGAGGCTGAGTTAGAAGAAATTGAATGGGTCAAGGATAGATACATCTAGCTGAATTTGACCGACGAGCACAGACTACATGCCATGTACAATGCCTACTGCTACCAAGCAAGAATGGAAAGGTCATATCAGAAAAGAGCCCGACCTAGGAGCTTAGTGCCTGGCGATCTAGTTTTGCGGGCCATACATCTTCCTGACGGTTGAGGCAAATTTCGACCTAACTGGCATGGTCCCAACATCATCAAGCAAGTCTATTCGGGAGGTGCAGCAATCCTCGAAGATATGGACAGCGTCAAGCTACCGGAGCCAGTCAACACATGTTATCTAAAGAAGTACGACCAATGAGTGGAAGTCGTGTATCCTCGCCTTGCGAAGTATCCTTTCGTGCATCGTGCATCATCCATTACTCCATCGTGCATGCACATTTCTAAAATAAAAGACAATCCAAGTGCATCTAATCCACAACATTTGCTCTTTTACTTTCATGCACATTAGCAACTTAAGCACATCAATAACTGCATGCATCTATGCATAAAAGCATCAACATCGCATCCCGATGATGAAAATCGGAATAGCTAGCCTGCTTGAGAATGGTTTATACCTCTTCAGTTGATATTACCTAGACATTCTAGCGAGCGAGGGAGCCACCACCCAACCATGGTTAGGAAAAATGTCCAAACTCCCATAGGGACATACACCTCCAAAGGGAGATAAAATGTTAGGAGCGAGCATGAGTGTGAGCCAAAATAGAAAAATAAACATATCCACAAGGACATAAAAGAAATAAAAAGATAGAAGCTAGCCCTAAAAGAGAGAGGCAAGTAGGCCAACTTTACCCCTATCACTCACCATAGGGAGGAGTCGAAGCAAGCATCCCAAAATCCAAGCGACCAAAGGGACTAGCCACCCCTTGCATACAATTCCAGCAGCCCCTCCAAATCTGAATGCCCATTACCCCCAAAAAAGGTTTAGAGCGGGCCTACAAGCCTAAGAGGGAGAAAAGAAATAAGACAAAGTCAAAAAAGTAGGTCTAAGTTCCCAAGAGTTTGGCATGGTGCCTAACCTACTAAATCATCCATCTCGGAGAGACACCAATAGCCTAGAAATCCGGGTAGCGTCTTGTGAATCGAGGTCTTCTGCTATTCTCATAGCAGGCATCATTAACATTCCAAATCCTAAGGGATGATGCAACAAAACACTATCATTCCTACATACATTATTTTTTGTCCACTTTGCAAGGTCTTGTTGAGTCCTAAACCAAGGGCATGTTAGCTGCTCCATGGCCAAAGACCTAGCTGAGGATACCATACACCAGGGGCATGTCAGCTGCCTTTGTGGTGATAACCTTCCCCGTCAACCAGGGGCATGTCAGCTGTCCTATTGGTTGACCCTTCTTCGGACAATATCTTCGCCCAGAACATGTGGTCTGCTCCATAGCTCAAGCGCAGAAACGAAGACAATGCCATCCATGAGCCTCTAAGATTAGAGCAAAGTCAGAATATCAATACTCCCCCAATCAGCAAGTGAGAGCACAAATGACAGTCCCGTACCAAAGATGAACTCCCCAAACGTCAGTCAGTGACACGACAACAAGCCTAAAGTGGTTAGCAACCATCAAGCAAGTCCGTTTATTCGAGGAGGAAACAATGCCCTTGTGAAACCCTTATCTAGCCAAGCCCCTTGCATCAGTGCAGAATCTGAGCAATCATCTATCCAGATCAACCATCATCGTCCTACAGTACCAATAGCATCAAATGAACAGACAGAGCAGTCACACAATGAAGCAGGCAAGCTACAGACAAGAACAAACCTCCTGGCTAGCAAGAAAGTTGCACATAACCTTCATCATATCCTCGAGACTCATCAAAGTCCAGAGGAGATCCGAGTTACTGGTTCCTTGTATCCTAGGAATAGCCATTACCCTTTCCTCGTGACTCCTCTAATCCCAATAGTGATCTGAGTCGTTGTTTTCATGTATCCTAGGAACAACCTTTATCTTTTCCTTGAGACTCCTCTAAGTTCGGAGGAGATCCAAGTCGCTGGTTCCTTGTATCCTAGGGACAACCTTTATCCCTTTCCTCGAGACTCCTCTGATCCCAGTGGGGATTCGAGTCGCTGTTTCCTTGTATCCTACGGACAACCTTTATCCCCATCCTCTAGACTCCTTTGATCCCAATAGAGATCCGAGTTACTGTTTCCTTGTATCCTAGGAACAACCTTTATCCCCTTCCTCGAGACACTTCTGATCCTAGTGGAGATCTGAGTCGCTGTTTCCTTGTATCCTTTCCTCGAGAGTCTTCTAAGTCCAGTGGAGATTCGAGTCACTGTTTCCTTGTATCCTAGGAACAGCCTTTATCCTTTCCTCGAGACTCCTCTAAGTCCAAAGGAGATCAAAGTCGTTGGTTCCTTGTATCCTAGGACCAGCCCTTATCCCTTTCCTCGAGACTCCTCCAATCCCAGTGGAGATCTAAGTCGCTGTTTCTTGTATCCTAGGACAAGCCTTTATCCCTTTCCTCGAGACTCCTCTGATCCTAGTGGAGATCCGAGTTGCTGTTTCCCTATATCCTAGGAACAACCTTTATCTCTTTCCTCGAGACTCCTCTGATCCTAATGGAGATCCGAGTCGTTGTTTCCGTGTATCCTAGGAACAGTCGTTATCCCCTTCCTCGAGACTCCTCTGATCCTAGTAGAGATCCGAGTCATTGTTTTCATGTATCCTAGGAACAACCTTTATCCATTCCTCGAGACTCCTCTAAGCCGGAGGAGATCCAAGTCGCTGGTTCCTTGTATCCTAGGACCAACTGCAGACATCCCGATTTTGAAGTCACATAGCAGCAGGCTCCTTTAGATGATGCTCTAGTCGCGACCACCAAAACCCTAGCCCACTTCAGCCCACACAAGCCCATTCAGGCCCACACTAGTCCACTCTGAACTAATTAAAATTAAAACCAAACAAAACACATTTAAAATATTTAAAAACCAATTAATCAAACAAAAACCCTAATTCAAGTCCAAATTAAATAAAATCCACTTAAAATCCAATTAATCAAACAAAAACCCTCATTCAAGCCCAAATTAAGTAAAATCAACTTAAAATCTAATTAATCAAACAAAAACCATGATTCAAGCCCAAATTAAATAAAATCCACTTAAAATCTAATTAATCAAACAAAAACCCTAATTCAAGTCAAAATTACGAAAACACCACTTAAATCCACTTAAGACGCAATTAATTAAGTGAAAACCCTAATTAAAGTCAAAATCATTTTAAATCATTTAAAACCCTAATTAATTGAACCAAAAACCCTAATTAAAATCCAAAAACCCTAAATTAAAATTCAAAACCCTAACTAAACCATAAACCTTAATAAAAACACAAAAACCCTAATTAAACTCAAAATCATTATTAATTAAATCCAAAACCCTAATTAAAACACAAAAACCCTAATTAAACTCAAAACCATAATTAATTAAATTCAAAACCGATTAATTAAACCCAAAATCCCAATATTAAAAATCAAATTTAAATCACAAAACCCAATTAAAAAAAACCTATAAGCAAAACCCTAAAATCCATGAAAATTCCAAAACAAAAATAAAACAAAAACCTAAAATAATTAAAACCCTAATTTAAAACCAATTAATTAAACCTTAATCATAAATTTAATTAAAATCATAAA